>PVLA01007248.1:0-108661 GCA_004027455.1 Hydrochoerus hydrochaeris | reverse complement strand
CCCTGAAATGGGAGAGGCTGAAGCAGGAGGATCTCATGTTTGAGCCCAGCCTGAGAAAAAAAAATTTTTTTTTTGAGACAGGGTCTCACTATGCAATTCAGGATGGTCTTGAGCTCACTTGTAGCCCACGCTGTTCTTGAACTCACAATGATCCTCCTGCCTCAGCCTCCTGAGTGCTGGGAGTATAGGCATGTGCCACTACACCGGTTCAACCTGAGCAATTTAGTGAGACACTGTCTCAAAAGAAAGAAAGGAGCTGGGAATGTAGCTCAATATAAAGACCTTGTACCCAAAGCAAACAAAGAAAGCTTCCTAGTTCCACAGTTCAAATGGTACAGGTGCATTCACCTGGCCCATTCAACTGTTTCCACAGCACAGAAAGTCTGTCTCTGTGCAGAAATTCAGAGCTGAAGCTGGGTCATAGTGGTGCACATCTGTAATTCAGCCCTCGGGGGGCTGAGGTAGAAGGATCAATGTGAATTTGAGGCCCAATATGAGTTGAGGGAGTACAATAAGACCCCTGTCTCAAAAAAACAAAATGAATTGGGACATATTTTCCTCTGTACCTCAGAAGGCTTTGCCTACAACAGTAATCCCAGCCTTAGAGATGCGTCCTTTCTTGTACCCCGAACAAAGGGACCCACCCCGCTTTTAGGAATACACCACCCCCACCCCACTGCTTGCCACCACCCCAGGTAGCTCTGGAAGACCTGGTTCTAGTTAAGTTCAGGCAGTTATTAGCTGTGTGACCTTGGGCAAGTCCTTTGCCTTCCCTGGGCTCTGAGAATTGATCTAGACAATCTAACTTCTCCAGCTGCAACCAGAGGACCAGACTAGGGCAGCCCTGGTTATGAGTTTTGCAAGCCTGCTGGCTGACAGCAGCTATTAGTCTTCCTGCAGGTCTCAGCAGCAGTCCTGGAGCAGAGCAGATCTGGGGAGGGCCTTGGCACAGGAGAAGAGAAGACACAGTCACTGCCCACTCCGTGGCTGAAAAGTCTGATTCAGGAGGATCCAAGCTGCCTTGCAGCCCTTGGGCGTGGCAGTATCTGGGGACTGCCTGCCAAACTGGCTGTAGTCACACACCTGAGAAAGACAACAGCCACTGGCTGGCTGACACAGCTGGCCCCATGGCCCTGACGCAGGGAATTAATGAGGGTACTGCTACCTACTCATCAGGCCAGATGCCATGCCTTGGGGTAGGCACCAGTTTGGTAGCTGGACAGGCACTGAGTAAGCCCCAGTCAGCTCAGGTGGGACTTGGGGAGGGGGGTGGTCTGCTCTGCAGGTCTGTCAGGTCCTTGGCTCAACGTCTTTGGGCTGCATCTCTTGTTGGCCAACCTGGGCACAGCTGCAACTGTGTGCATGGAATCCTGCAGGCTGACAGCAGCAACTGGCCCTGTCTGCCCAAGGACCCTGTGCCCCTTCCCTCCTGATCCCTAACTTCTCTGGGTTTGGGTGATTTGAGGGTCCCCCTCACTTTGACATTTTGAAAGGGAAGGAAGATTAGAACACGAGTTTCTACTCCACTTGTTCTGATTGAATGGGATGGAGAGAGGGCAGGCTGGGCTGAGGGTGGAGCTCAGTGGCAGAGCAGGTGGTTAGCATGTGCAGTCTTGGATGCCTTCCCTACAAGCCCTACAATCACCACCACCAAAAAAAAAAAAAAGACAGGATTTGAAGACACTCCTGTATGATCTCAAGCAAGTGACTTCACTCCTGAACTCAGTCTCCCTATCTATAACATAGAGCTCTGTCCCCAATTAATGCTTTTTTTTTTTTTTTGTGCTTGTTGACATTTCATTAACCCAGGGCCTTGTGCATGCTGGACAGCTGAGTTACACCCCATGGTCCCATAGATTCTGGTGAGGTCCAGAGCCTGGCACTCACTAGGTACCTAACCACTATATAGCCCTCCTCCTCATTTTCCTTGTAGCCAGTTGCTTATCGCCTGACCAGGACAGTTCCTACTGGAAGACTTCCTGGAGGGAACCACCCTTCTCGGGCTGCCCCACTGCAGCTTGCCACCTCAGCACTTCAGTGCATTCTTTGCAGTAATTCCCTGGGAGACAGAACAACCTGACCCAGACCTGCATGCTGACTTGGCAGCAAGGTGGGGCTGCAGAGTCACTTGGGGCAGGAATGCTGCCTGGTCACTTTCAGGACAGCTTGTGAAGTACTTTGGGTTGCTAAGAACACCAAACGTCTGACCCCCAGCTTTATTCTTCTCTCTACCCAGTGCCTCAGGCCAGAGAGATGCCTCTAGCTAATGGACCAGTTTCAAGACTTGCAAGCTTCAGAAACAGACAGACAGAGGAGAGGAGAGGGAGAAAGAAGCAAGTGCATTGGTGCATATCTGTAATCCCAGCACTCAGAAGACTAGGGCAGGAGGATTGCTTCCAGTTCAGTCCCTGCCTGAACTACACAGTGAGACTGTCTTTAAAAAAAAAAAAAAATTGCAAGTCCTGTCTTGTTCCTGTGCCATCATCAGTCCAGGCCTCTCAGACAGGATTCTGTCTCCCCTTCCTTGGTTTCCAAGGCTTTCTAAGACTTTGATCCATCCCCTTTCCCAGTAGTATGAAAGATCTTTCTTATTAACTTCCAGTCCTGCCATTTTTTAGGGCTTCTCCTTTGAGCCTTAACTGTTTCATCATTCTAAGCCTCAGTTTCCTTCTCTGCAAATTATAGTATTTGCCTCACTGGGTCCTTGTAAGGATGGAATAAGATGTATGTGTCATTGTCAAAAGAACATGCATGGACTTGAGACTCCAACCAACCAAGGTCCTAGTCTCAGCCTGCCTATAACTTTAGACCTGTTTCTTAACCTGTCTGTGCCTCTAGTCCCCCATATGTCAACTGGAATAGTAATTTTCAAGCAGAAGATTAATATGAAGTTAATTGGTAATGCATGTGAACTTGCTAACTATATTCCCAGCCTATCTGGGCAGTGAATACAGTGCTTAGCAAAAAACAAAGTATTCTACTTGAAGTTTTGGAAAGCTAGAATGGCATAGATTTAAGTCTAATTCCCAGCTCTGCACTCAACATCTGTGTGACTTTTTGGCAGTTGCTTGGCCCCTCTGTTTCTGTTTCCCCACCTGTGAAAAGTAATAGCTTTACTTCATAGAGTTTTTGTGATTTTTGAACTAGGGTACTGGGGGTTAAATCCATGGCCTTCAAATGAGCTGTATCACCAGCCATTTTATTTTATTTTTGTGATAGGGTCTCACTAAGTCACTGAGTTGCCCCTGTTGGCTGGGCTCAAACTTATGATTCTCCTGCCTCAGCCTCCCAGGATTCTGGAACTATAAGCATGTACCACCCTGCCTGGCTGAATTTATATCTTAATATGTAAAATTCTTCCATCAGAGCCTGGCGCTCAGTAAATTCTATGTTTGTATTTGCTATTACTATTGTTTTTTCTGAATCATTCTTTCAAATGGGCCATTCCCCAGGTTAGAAAATCAAGACTTAGAAATAAAAATGACTTTCCAAAGGCAAACAGTTAGGAAGTGGTCAACAGTGGTTGATGTTGTATTGCTGGGTACCTGGAAATCTGTAGTGTACCCCTAGAAGCCCAGGCTCCTGATGCCTCTCCTTCCTGCCCTCCATCCTCAGGTAGTCCGCAGCAGCCTTGAGGAACAGGGACTTCGGGTACACAGTGTGCGACTACATGGGTCAGCTGCCAGCCATGTGCTGCATCCTGAGAGTGGCCTGGGCTATAAGGACCTAGACCTGGTATTCCGGGTGGACCTGCACAGCGAGGCATGCTTCCAGCTGACCAAGGCTGTGGCTCTCGCCTGCCTGCTGGACTTCCTGCCAGCTGGTGTGAGCCGGGCCAAGATCACGCCATTAACACTCAAGGAGGCTTATGTGCAGAAGCTAGTGAAAGTGTGTACGGACACAGACCGCTGGAGCCTCATCTCACTGTCCAACAAGAGTGGCAAGAACGTGGAGCTCAAGTTTGTGGCCTCGGTGAGGCGCCAGTTCGAGTTCAGCGTCGACTCCTTCCAGATCATCCTGGACTCTCTGCTGCTTTTTGGCCAGTGCTCGTCTACGCCCATGTCTGAGACCTTCCACCCAACGGTGACAGGTGAGAGCCTGTATGGGGACTTTGCCGAGGCCCTGGAGCATCTGCAGCACCGTGTGATTGCCACTCGCAGCCCCGAAGAGATCCGAGGCGGTGGCCTCCTCAAGTACTGCCACCTCCTGGTTCGGGGCTTCCGGCCACGGCCCAACACTGATGCCCGCGCCCTGCAGCGGTACATGTGCTCCCGCTTCTTCATCGACTTTCCCGACCTGGCAGAGCAGCAGCGCACTCTGGAGCGCTACCTGGAGGCCCACTTTGGCGAGGGCGATGCCGCGCGCCGGTATGCCTGCCTGGTGACTCTGCACAGGGTGGTCAACGAGAGCACTGTGTGCCTCATGAACCATGAGCGCCGCCAGACACTGGACCTCATTGCCACACTGGCACTCCAGGCACTGGCTGAGCAGGGCCCGGCTGCCACTGCTGCCCTGGCCTGGTGCCCTGCAGGCACTGATGGGCTTGTGCCAGCCACTGTCAGTTATTATGTAACCCCTGTGCAGCCTCTGCTGGCTCGGGCCCACTCCTATCCCACCTGGCTGCCCTGTAACTGACTCAGACCCTGGCCAGAAGGCACCAGGCTTCATGGGGTGGGGTCACCAGGAGGTTGTAGAGGATCTGACCAAAGACAGACAGCCTGTGCCAGCTGGCCCAGTTCTGCTGCAGAGTTGGGCCTTCCCCTGAACACGTTGGACTTCCCCGAGTGAGGCTTAAGTGGGTTTAAGGCCAAGCTGGGTTCCTGACAGGAGACCCCTCCTTTGGTCATCGGGCCACCCTTGGACCAGCATGGTTGTGAGATACAGGGTTACTTTGGAAAATAAGTGGCCTTCAGGAGAACATCTTATGCTGGGCAGTAGCCTCAAAGCCCTACATCTTCAGTTGACTCCCACAGTGGCCTAGAAAGGATCATTTTGACTACATCAACCCACAGTTATCCTAGCAGCCCCCAAGGCACTGGCTAAAATATAAATGTGACAGAGACTACTCACTTTGGGTCTGGCTAGACCACTGGCAATGTATGGAAGTCAAACCTAACTAATCACTGGGAGGAGGAATACAGGCATGAGGCAGTTCCCCTGAGTTTGGGGAGGGATGGGTTTAGCCCATTCTCCTGAAATCCGTACCCTGAGCTGGGGAGCTTTCCTCTTGAGGGGTGGAGGTATACAGGGGACAGGAGCCAAGCAGCCACGGTGAGATCCAGCCCACACCGTTCCAGGGTGTTGCTCCTTTCCCCCTAGGTATGAGGAGCTCTGGTGCCTGGGAGTGTGTCCTTCAGAGGGTGCTGGGTTCAAATATGTGACAGTCAAGTCCAGTACTCCTGTCTGACTGGCTTGGTTGTAGAACTTTCACATGGGGGAGGGGGACCACATCCCCACCACCTTTTCTGTTGTTCTAAATTTGTTATTTTGCACCACCTTTCAATAAAGATTCCCTACAGCGAGCCCAGCAGCCTGCTTTCTCCTGGAAGGAAGACCTTCCTCCATGGCTGTGGGACTGCCATTGTCTCTCCAGTCTGAGTCTGGCTTTAATGATGGGAAGTGGACTCTGGGTGGGGTTTGAGGTCTAGGTGTGGCTGCAAGACAGCTTTTACCTCCCTTCCACCATCCCAGCCTGACAACTGTCAATTGGGAGCTTGTGTCAACTGTGTGACCTGCACCTGCAGGTTGCCTCAGCAAGTCTAGGACTTTTACTGTAAAGGAACTATTTCCATGTCCCCAGGCTTCCTACCTGAGGTGCTAGTAGCCTCAGACCTAGCCTCCACCTTCCCAGGGCCCAGGGCTGCTTGATTCCAGGGCTGCCCACCCCACCTCATCCCAGGGAGCAGGTGGAGAACTCACTGGGTAAATCCAGACCAGTAATGGCAATTAAGACAGGGAGACCCCTAGGGTCCCTCAGAACCAGAGCCCAGGTAGGGCCTTGCTACCTGGGAGAGGCTCCTGACCCTCTGGCTTCCTTTTCACCTGCAAATGCAGATGTGTGTGCTCTGGCTCACTGTAAGCAGGTCCCCTGAATGAGCAAGGTCTCTGAGCCCAGCAGGGGCCATGCCAAGCTGTCTGGGAGTGCCAGCCACAAGCCCTCCAGGAGCTATTCCCTGGGGCATCAGCCACTCATCCCGGACGCTGCCCACTGTTTACCCTGCCTCTTTGATCCAAGGATTGCAAAGCTTTTAACATAGGGGCCTCATTAGGAGCCTCTGAAGTGGTGACTTTGATGGTTCTGGCCAGGGTGGGAAAGAAAAGCCGCAGAGGAGGCCTCACGTTATCAGGGTCAGTCCAGCCACCTCACCTGCTCCATGGGTCCCTGCTAGGTCCCCCCACCCTTTCTGCTGCTGGGCATTGAGTGGCTGGAAGGGCCTGTCTTTTTGAGACAGGGTTTTGCTATGCAGTTCAGGCTGGCCTTGAGCTCACTTTGTAGCCCAAGTTGGTCTCGAACTCATGACAATCCTCCTGCCTTAGCCTCCTGAGTGCTGGGATTACAGGTATTCACCACCATGTCCTGCTGAAAAGGCTTTTCTTGTGATTAACTGTCCCCTACCCCCATCCCAACTGCACTCACCCAACTGGTGTTCTGGGAGGGACAATGTTTGTTCCACCCAGTTTGGCCATTTGAGCATAGGTGTGAGATGGATGCAGGCTCAGCTTATTGGAGTGGGGTGGGGATCAGCTGCCTGTGCTTGTTTGAAGGGCGTGGAGAAAATGGAAACTGTGTGTGTGTGTGTGTGTGTGTGTGTGTACAGCAGCCAGCCCACCAGGTGCCAGTTAGTAGACTAGGTGCTGGGAATACATCAACAAACAAAAGACAGCCCTACCCTCGTGAAGATTACACTTTTACTGGGCACATAAAACAAATCCGGTGGCCTTAGAAGGTCAATGATGAATAAAAACACATATAGTAAGAAAAGGGATAGGAAGTTCTGGAGTTTGAAAATTTAAAGAGGCAGAGTGCACCTCATTGAAAGATGCCATCTGACTGCATGAGGTCTTAAAAGCAATGGAAGGAAGCCATGCGGACACCTGGGGACTGTTCCAGGCTGAGGGATTTGTCTGTGAACGCACACACGCCCTGGCAGGCATGTCTGAGGGAGGGCACACATGCCGGAGGGTGTCTGGCAGTCCGTGCATGTGCTTTCGGGTGCCGCCAGGCTCCCGTGCACGGGTGTGAAGCAGCAGAGGCATGTGAGGTGGGAGGCCGCAGCCACAGCTACCATCTGATAAGCTTTACTCCAGGCCGGAACCTGGAGTAAAGCTTTGCTCCAGTCTTCCTAATTGTTCTCTCTCATCTCATCCTTGCAAAAACTCCACAAACGACCATTATTTCCGCCTTACAGACGAGAAAACTGAGGCCAAACATGTCAAGGAGATTTGTAACATCCTGCCCCTGCACTGTGACTTCTTGTGGACGACTGTGACAGGAAGACTCCTGCACATACAGTGTCGCAGGACATTTTTGACCTCACTGCAACATCTATTATTTTATATATGACTGGCAGAGGCACCACGAGGTAAATTTTCTCCACGTATGTGTGACACTAGGCATCGCCTGTGGTAACTGTCTTGGGCTTGTGGTGGCAACTGCATGCCTGTGGGTGTGTTTGGGAGTGGTGTGGTGTTTCAGGTATAAGAAAAACACTGACTCAGTGGCTGACTTTGTTCCTCTTGTAGACAATTCCTGCAGCCACCTAAGATGCCAAAACAGGCAGGAATCAGGAACTGGGAGTCAAAGTGATTAGGGAAATAGTGGAGGGAAAAAAGCCCCCTTCAAATTCCTCACCTACCCTTCCGCCCCCAGAGGGGAAGCAGTGCACTTGGGGGAAAATCACTCCCAAGCACATGCATGGCCTGCTGCCCCTGCAGACCCACTCTCCAGCCCTCTGCAGGCTGTGCCCTGAGGAGACTGACCTCTGTGAGGACATCGATAGCTCCCTTGCTCCTACCTTTGTACTGTGTCTGACAATGAGACTGACAGGAGGAAGTACTTTTATCTGTCCTACTCCCACTCACTTGGTTATGAAGCTTGACCACATCTCTCAAAGGAAGGACTGTTCCTGGCAGCAGCCCTCTCCACAGCTGCCTCCCTCTCCTACCCTCCAAGCTCAAGAACTGAAGAAACTTCCCACCCTTGGAGCCCCAAGTGCTGGGCTAGACCCCATGGCCTCCTGAGAGCCAGGCAAGTGCTCTACTGCTGAGCTAGCCCCTTGGCCCATTTGTTAATACTTCTTAAGCCCAAGCCCACACCTTTGGAAACAGTCCCTTTTAAAAACTCCCACTATGTGTGTGCTCTGTTTCCTACATAGATCACAAGTGACAAGCAGGTCATAACCCCCACAGGCTGTCATGCTGCCATCTCAGCACAAATGTTAAGGCTTTGGTGGTAGTTCAGTGGTAAAGTACTTTCCTAGCATGACTGAGGCCCTGGGCTCAAACCCCAGTACAAAAAAGAAAAAAAAAGGCAAAAACCTCTCATGGGGTCCCAGACTCAAATGTGCATTATCATCCCTGAGGTTCCTTACACATCCTGCAATAGAGGACTTCCAGGAATACCAGCTGTGAGTCAGGCTGAGGGAGAGATCAGTTTCCAAAGCAGTCAACAAGCCCAGACCACCAAACTAAACAGAAGCTACTTGAGGAACTGTCAACTGAAAGAGCTGTGACAAACACGAAAGAAAGATAAGGACATTTGCAAAGTGAACCTCAAAATCCACATATTTCCATCTTACATTATTGAAATTTATTCTTCCTGCGTGTATATGTCAGGGGACAGATTCGATATACATTCACTTTGCAGGATTCTACAAGTATTGAGTTATGTGAGTAAATGCGTCCCCTTCCCTCTTTTTCAGGATACTGCATTTAAAACTTTGCTTGGAAGTTTTATGTTGCCACTGCCTCTTCCTGAGAAAGAGATGTGCCCCCTCCGAGAAGGCATCAGATGATTGTCAGTGGGGAGGCCATCGGCACACACCCCATAGGGAGAACAAGGACATTAGGGGAGGGAAACTGTTTCTTAGTGTATTCCCTCAAACAGGCCTCCTGGCACCATTAGATTAGGAAGCAATGACATCTACCAAAATGTGGACTCCAGCTGTGCTGAGACTTGCTTAAGGATGATGACTCTCTGTAAAAGAAATCCTTTTCATTGTCACACTGGAAACTTCTCCTTCACTCTCAAATAATCTGATTGCATCTCCGCCCTGTGGTAACATCTCCAGTTGTACAGTGTAAGCAAATGTGGCATAAAAATTCAGTGTTCCCAGAAGCCAGCTCCTTGTCACTGAGATGAGCGCCCCCATAAGGGCCAATTCTTAAAGTCTTCCTGAAGGAAGTGTCCTGAAGGAAGTGAAGGAACAGAAGAATCCAGGAGTCCAGATCCATACAGCAGAGGCTCTGAAGAATTAGGAGGAGCTGGAAATAATAATTCCAAGAGCTTTAATTGCCTCTTTCCCACAGCCACCCAGCCCCACCCAAACTCTTCAACATTTACCTCTTTAAGAGGGGTCATTGTAGGAAGCCTCTACAAGACACAATATTATGGAATGGGGCTCTAGGGGGAAGCAGAGGTTCCCTTGGGCCTTTGTCCTTGGCTAGGATCCCCACTGGTCTGCACAGATGGAATGGAATGTTCTTGGGATGAAAAACCTGCCCCTCCTCCATCTTTCCCCTTATGGAGTTCCCCATGGCCCATGGTGGGCAGGGACCGGCCAGTCCAGGGATCCTGATATGGCAATGCTCTATCAAAGTCAGGCCCACACCACCCACTGGTGAGAGGCTGTGCTGGCAGCCTGCCCTGGCTGAGGCAGAGTGGCTCCATCATTCTCCGATCTCCACTATGGAACACTTAGTGGGACTTCTCATTTAGAACTCAGAAATTAGCTCCCCAACTCCCTAGCTGCCCCTAAATGCAAAAACAAACAAAAGAAACTGGCTCAGAAAATGGAAGTCATTGCCCACGGTCCCCAAGCTAAGTTCCAGGCCAAGATCAAGCAAGTTTCAGGTCTGTTTCCTTACATGTACAACCCTTTCTGCTCACCCTGAAATGTGTCACCCTTCTCTCCTGCCATCCCAGGCTTCTTTGTCTCCTTAGCAACCAAACATCCCAGGCCAGACCTGCCAGGAGAGGAAGCAGCCCTCCAAGGCAATCCCTGGCCCTGCCTGCAGCCCTGAGCATCCCTGGCCCAAGCCAGATGTGGTGAGTCAGTCCGACTCACCGCCCCAGAGCCCAGGCAACCAGGCTGAGCTGTGCGCAGACCTAGGAGGTACAGGGTACAGTCTGCCACTCTGCCCACCCCAGCATCTTATCACATTTTCTGGAACTAATAAGCAAGGGTCACTATGCACAGCTTTAAAGGTGACAGTCCAGAGATCCTCCCAAGAAGAGCCCTCATCAATGCAAATGGCACCTCAGAGCCTACTGTTTAAGGCTTCACTGACAGGTGTGAAGTCATTGGGCAATTCATTGCTCTGCCTGACCCCAGCCTCCTCCTCTGTTGAAATGGGGATAATAACCCTGACTTTGCAAAGTGGTTAGGAGAACAAAACAGATAATGGATTTAAAGTGCTTAGCACAATGCCTGGCAGGGAGGAGGTGGTTCATGTATTATCCCAGCACTAAGACTTCCCTTCTCTCTTTACTCCTGGCCAGGGTGCGGTCAGGGACCAATGGAAGAAGAAACAGGCTGGAACTCTCCAAGCTTTTCCAAGTACTTCCTCCCCCGCAAGCCATAAAGCAGGGAGTCCCTTCAGTTGTGAGATCACTGGGCACCTCAGTCCTGCTCAAGGAATTGGGCCAGGGAACCCTCCAGGATGCTGCCCACTTCAGGCAGTCTTGCAGCACCTGTCCTTTCAATGTCTCATCTCTAGGAAGCCATCTCAGCCACCAGGTGACGGTGGGACCCGGCGTTCCGATCAACTATCAGTGTAACAAATCTGCGAACAGCGAAACTATGGTAACCATTCTTTCGAGGTAATCTTTCCTAATGGTCTGTCTCCCCTGAGGTCCGGGATCACCTTACCGCCCCTTTTCCAGGTGGGCTCTGGCCTACAGGGAGCCGGTGAAGGGTGCAGGTTGGGCTTCCAGCCCCGCCCACCCCAAAAGCCTTTACCTGCGTGGACCTCCACTACCGCGCAGCTCAAAGCCTAGTATGCTCCAGATCACCAGAGTGGGCCGGGGCGGGGCCACGGGAGGTGGAGTCTGCACTAGGCCACGCCCACATGTTTCGCGAAGTAGCTTCACACTGCCCTCTGCTGGCAATGCTCACATACTGTTGGAGCTAACCAAAACACCCAAAGAGCTAATCCAAGTGAGCAGCAGGTTCCAAACTAGAAGCCTGAGCTGTTCCCCCAGCCCTTAACCTGAAGAAAGGTGCCTGTTCCCATTTCCCTTTGCTGACAGCCTGGATTTACTGGTGGACATAGGTTCCCCACACCCCAGGTCCCTGTATTCAGTCCAGTCCCCATGGCTGGAAGCCATCAAGAAAGTGCTCAGGAAGTTAGGGGGGTTGAGAGAATAAGGGTCTGCCTCCTATTCAGGGACAAGACAGACTACTCAGCTCCCTCAGCTCCAAAGGTTCCCTGGGGTGACAGCCAGAGTAGGTTGCCTGGAGGAGGATTGGAATGATATAAACCCTTAAAAGACCCACTGGGTATGGTAAGGCATGTGGCCTTGGAAACTTAGCAAGACTCCATCTCAAAATAAAACCCTTAGCTCATTGTGAAGGCCCCGGGTTCAATCCCCAGTACCAAAGGGGTGGGGCAGAAACTTGGATTTAGGTCTCTTTCTGAAAACCCTGGACTGAGTCAATAATAACTGAGTCCATAATTAACATCTATTAATTGAGAATATGGAACAAGGCTGGGGACCTTCTAAAGGGGCCTTGAGTAGGGCAGGCAGGAGTGGGAAGGTGACTTGTTAATTGGCTGAGGACAGCGCATTAAGAAGCAGGGAGGGAAGTCACTGAACTCTGTGTGCCTTGGCACAGGTGCCTGGAGAGGGGGAGTGGTGGGGCATCTGGAAGTGGAAGGAGGGGACAGAGCGGCCTATGACATCAAGACTGATCTCCATGTACACCCATATATACACGTAAAAGTGTCATCTTTAATTCTCTACCTACCAACCCCCAAATCAGATTACCAATAAATCCCAGAGAAAGGCAAAACTGAAGGCACAAAGCACTTTATACCATTAGCTAAAAGCTTCCCTGGACCAAGTTCCCTCCCTGGCAATCCAGAAACCATGCAGTTCTGGCTGCAGCCCAGCACTGCAGCCCAAGCTCCCCTTCACTGTCACCTGTTCTCCAAATGACCTGAATGGCTTTGGCCAGAGACTGCCAGGGGCCTCCCTATTGTACCCCTGGTCTCCAAGCTTTCTCAGGAGCTCTCAGACCTCCTCCTGGACCTCTCTACTCCAGCCAACAAGGGCACAAGAAGACCTGAGTGTTAGTGGAGAAACCTACCAAAAAGTCTGGTACCTGGGATGAGGAAGGAGCGATGAGGGGGAGCTAAGGGCCCCTGCCTGACAGTATACCTCAGCCTCTTCTGGGTTCACAAGGTGAGACCAGACTCCTGTGCCATTACCATCCTCCCCTTTCATTCCATTGTCAAGCCCTGATGTGAGGAGGGACAGTCATATTCAGACCGGAGAAAGACTGAGGAAAGATGCCTAGAGAGGGGGCAGAGTGGTGCGAGGTCACGCAGACTATGGGGTCCAGAGGCCAGCTCTCTCAAGCCCAGGCCTAGGATATTATGCAGAAGCCGCACACAGGCCTGGGACCTGCTTTCATCCCTCAGTGGCATGTGACCTTGAGAAATTCCCTCTCTCTTCTGTAAAATAAGGACTGTAAATGAACTCCTGGCTTCCTAAGCAGAAGCAATCACTATCTCTAGGTGTGAGAAAAGAGTAAAATATCTCCATGATTTATGTGGAAAAAGATAGTCCTCTGCCCTGTATTTATTCCTCATTTCTTGGGAGAGGTGATACTTCACAGACTGTCAAGTGAGGCCACAACTAGCTATGAGCAGTGGTGGCCAGGCCACTCACAGCTGAATGGGGGAAAAAATGGGAGATTGAAGGGCCATTGGGACAGGAAGCAGTATATCATCTTTCTAGTCTGGCCCTTTAAGGCCTCCCCTTCTGGAATCTGATGCCACACCTGTGCCCCCTTGGGGCTGCACCCCTAGAGAGCCATGGTGGGGGGGATGAGGTGAGCAGGTGCTAAACACCCTATCCCCTCAGGAGCTGCAGTCTTAGCTAAGCAGTCTCCTAGGAGCCCAAGGCCTAAGTGTGTCAGGTACAAATCCTCAACCTCTCTGGGATTCCCTGTTCCTTGATGGGAAATAGGGGCTCAGAGGAGGAGAACTCATGTCACACAACTCTGAGCTAGTCCCCATCCCAGGACCTCATTATTCTGCCCTCCTTAACGTACGGAGTTGGGTGATGCCAGAAAGTAGCAGCCTCAAGGGCAAGACTTCTACAACCCTCAAGGGACCCAGAAAAGGTCACTCGAGTGGAGGTGAGGGTGGAGACACTGCATCAGTGCAGCAGGCTCCCGCTGCTACGTTTGCCACCAGATCCCTCTCAGGAACTAAGCACCCTCCATTTGTCCAACTCTACAGTGAAGACTTGGTACTACCACTTCATCCCGCAGTGGTCGGGGGTGGGGGCAAGGAGAGTGGACAGCTTTATTGAAGGACGCTAGGAGCCCTAGGGAGGGGGATTCCCAGGACCCGCACCCCTCACGCCCACCCCTCGAAAGCACCAGCCGCTGACACCGCACCTCAGCCTCCTTTACTGGGCCCCTGGACCCCCGACTGTCTCCTCCCGCGGTCGTTCACTCCGTCCATCTGCGTAGGCGACGCCATCCGTCGGCGAGGGCTCCTCTGGGCCGCTGGGTCCCGCGCCGGGGTCAGCGCTGCGGGGAGGCGGGGCCGCGGGGCGGGCTGCGGCGGAAGGGCGAGTCGGGCTCTGGGCCGTGGCCCCGCCGCAGCCGCCCGGCGCCCCAGGGCACGCAGCCGCCCAGGCCGAGCGCAGAGGCGAGCAGCGCCGGCGGGCGGGCGCGGCGACCGCGACGGGCGCCCTTCTTGAGGCGCGAGCCGTGCGCCGCCAGGTAGAGCTCGGCCTGCGCCACGCCGCCGCTCAAGCGGCTGAGGCTCTCGGCGCGGTGCGCCAGGCGCAGCTCGGCCGCCAGGAAGACGCGATGCAGCTGCAGCACCCGGCTCTCCAGCTCCGACACCAGCCGCCGGCGGCCCTCCACCTCCAGCAGCCGCCGCCGCGCCTCGGCCAGCTCCAGCGCGCGGCCCCCCGCGCCCCCCGCCGCGCCCGCGCCTCCAGCCGACCCGGGCACCCCCGCTCCCGCACTAGCGCCCTGGCGCCAGCGCTGCAGCTCCTGACCCTCGGCCGCGCCAGCAGACGCCGGGGCCGCCTGGGACAGCGGCGGGGAATGAGGTGGGGTCGGGGTCAAGGTCGGAGTTGGGGGCGGGGGTTGAGGGGACGCCAGGGGCTCCCGGGGCGGCGGCGGGGGGGACCCTGGTTCTGCCGTCCCTTCCTGGGCCCCTGGGCCGCAGGCGCTGATGCGGCAGCCCGGCATCCCCCGCCCCCCGGCGGCCTGCGGCTGTCGGTCTTAGCGAAGGATGGGCGCCTGGCTCTAGCGCTGAGAGGCGGCCGCAGTGCCCACGCCAGCGCCGCGCACGCCGTGGGGGCGACTTATAGGACACGGGGCGGAGCGATGGGCAGTACAGCCAATCAGAGACCGGCATGCCCTGAACCCGCCCCCTCCTCCCTTGGCCGCGGGAGTTGAGGAGGTTCCCCAAATCCTTCAGGTCCCAGGTGTTTCGCCCAACTCAAGCCCTATTAGGCATCAGCCCTACATCCACCTCTCCCCGGATCTAGGATAGAAAGGAGACCAAATCTTTCTTGGCCTGCTCTTAGAAGTCCTAGGATACAGCCTGCACAGGGCGGGGGTGGGGGGAGATACCTGAAGCTCCCCCGAGTGGCAGTGAAAGCCCGCACGAGAACACAGGGGGCCTCAACTCCTTACGCAGCGCTCCCGCCCATACCTTAAGCCGCCCTTTGGCTGAATCGGTTTCTGCCTGGTCCCCTAGGCAACAGGGCTGGCCAGGATCCCCTCCTGTCTCCCAGGGGCAACTGAGGGGTTGAAGAGGGGAGAGTGGCGTCCAGGGAGGACGTGCATCTGGCTCCACACCAGTCAGGCCCTCCCCTTGCAGGATAAGAACCGCAGCATAGCTGCTGACCCGGCAAACCTTGGTCACACAAGCACACGCACACGCACAGGCAAAGAGCCTCAGCCCCCCACAAAGTTTTACCCTTGCGGGTGCGTGCTCCTCCCAGCAGGTGTCTGTACATTTTTCACGTGGAAGGGAAAAGAGTCTCAGAAGCTGCCAGTGTCTTGCCCAAGGTCACATTGCCAGCTGGTGGGTGAATCTGGACAGCCGTGCACTAGCTCCACCGTTCATGCGTTTGAAGGCTCAGACACTCAGGCGCCAAGGGCTCAGACACTCACGCCCCTACGTGAGACTTTTGTCATCCTGGCAAAATGAAAGCATGAGCCCTGTCCACTTTCCACGCAGCCCTGCGTTCCCTTTTCCAGACATTAGTGGGACACTGGTCCCACCTGAGTTTCCAGCTGCTTGAAGGTGCTTTCAAAAATTGTACAAGCAGACCCAAAGATGGGAGGTGACTATTTGCGAGGGGACAAAGTATGAAAGGCCAGAACCAGCTCTAAAACCCACTGAGAAAGACTGCAGCAGCCCTTGGGCTCGGGAGGACCAGCAAAAGGGTCACCAGCATGAGTAGTACCCCACCCCGAAGAGAAGAGGAGGCTGCTGAGGGGGCTTGGCAATGAGGAAAGAGCCCCCTCCCCACGCTCTCTGAGTGCTCATTGTGCCTGTGCATAAGTGATGGGACCTTGTGGGTGAGACAGCTCGGCTCCAGAAAGGCAGACAGGCAGGTCAGCAGGCTTCTGAGAGCAGGGAGGGAGGGCGGGGGGCCGGACTCATGAAGTGAAAAGAGGAAGACCGAGAGGGAAAGAGGCAGGGAGATGCCCAGAGACCAGGAGTAGTGGAGGCTCAGCCAGGGAGCCAGGAGGAGCTGGGGGGTGACTCTGCAAGGGGCAAGGGCTCAGAAGAGCCTTCAGTGCAGATGATGGACCCAGGGAGGGGGCTGGTACTGATGGGTGGGTGCAAGGGTTCTGGAGGAGGCTCACAGGGTCACCTCACGCCTGTCTCTGCAGAGGCTCTCCCATTTGGGCAGTGAAATTGACAGGTGCTCTGCCTGCATCTGGCAGATCCCTGCTCCCAGCTCATGGGAGAACGGAGGGGAGCAAGATCAGGAATCACCCCCACCCCTACCCCCACCGTGGGCCAGATCCAGTCAGATCTGTGTTCAAAAGGGTGACTTCGGGCTGGGGATTTAGCTCAGTGGCATAAGCACCTGCCTTGCAAGCAGGCAGTCGTGAGTTCGGTTCCTGGTACCAATTAAAAAAATAAGGGTGACTTGGGCACTAATTTCTCCTCTGAATGGGAGGACTTTAGCTGCTAAATTCTCTGAGGGGGGCTGGAATGGCAGGGACAGCTTTACTGGTAGCACAGAGTGCACTTATCAGGCTAAAGAACCTGAGTTCAATCCCCAGTACATTAAAAAATAATTACCAAATGAATGGTCTCTATCTCTTTACATCCCTTTAGAGTAGGATTAGCAGCCTTTACTTAGTGATGAAAAACCAAGATCACCTCACTTCCCCATTATTCTCTGACAATATTCCCTATTCTTGTCCTCTATGGCATTCCTCACAAGGTACAGACACATATGTGTCTCATCACTAGAATCCTCTAAAATTGGCTCTATAAGGCACGTAATAAACTTTTTTAAAAATAATGCTGGGGATAGAACCCAGGGCCTTGCACATGTAGAGCAAACACCCTACCACTGAGCTACAGCCCCAAGCCCAACCAATTTTGTTTTAATTGAGAAACAATGCAAAGACAGAAGTTGCTAAGAATGGAAATCCCCCTTCTCCATTCATTTACTCATCTGTGCTTTGTTTCACTCATTTAACAACTTGATCATTATCACCCCTGCTGGGCTGACTGTGGGAAGCAGAGAAAGCCCAGGTGGCCCCATTTTCGGTGAATCCAAAGGGCACTTGGACAGGTGATCACAGTGCAGTGAGGTTTCTGTTGGGACTGGGAAAGTGCAGAGGGACATGGAAGCCAGCTGAAGATGGTATTTAATCATTGTGCCCCTTCTTTCTGGTGCTGGGAATGGAACCCAGGGTCTGAGGCATGCTGAGCAAACACTCACCACTGAACTAAATAAACCCTCAGCCCCAGGAAGTAGAATTTAAACTGAGACAAAGGATGAACTAAAGCAAATGATGCAGAGATGGATAGGGAGAGGGAGGAGAATTCTAGGTGGGAGCACCCTATCCAGAGGACTAGAGGTGAGAGAGGTTTGGCATCTGCCAGCTTTCTTGCCATCTTCTTTAACTGGCTTAAACTCCACACTCCCGGGAGTGGACAGGAGCCACAGTCAACCGACCATCCAGCCTGGCAAACACAGCATTTAGAATGAAAGGACCCTCTCCCCTATACACATAACGAGGATCAAACCCAGGGCTTTGCACATGGTAGGCAAGCACTCTGCTACTGAGCTACACCCTTAGCCTTTTTCTTTTTTCAGGATCTCACTATGTATTGCAGGCTGATCTTGAACTCACTATGAAGCTCAGGCTGTCCTCCAACTTGTGGCAATCCTCCTGCCTCAGCCTCCTGAGTGCTGGGATTATAGGTATGTACCACCATACCCAGCAACTTTGCACTTGTAAACTATCATGAGTGGTATGGCCTTTTGATCTTTCTAAAAGTTATACATTTCTTTTATAGAAAAGAAAATAGAAAAAATACTTTCAAAAGAATAAAGAGAGAGAGAGAGAAACAATAAAGAGATGGTTAGGTATGGTAGTGTGTGCTTATAATCCCTGTACTTGGAAGGTTGAGGCAGGAGGATCACCAGGAGTTTGAGGCCAGTCTGGGCTACAGAGTGAGCTCAAGTTCAGCCTAGATTGCATAGTGAGACCTTGTCTCAAAGGAAAAACAAAATAAGTAAAAGAAGAAGGAGGAGGAGCAGGAAGAGAAGAGAAAAGAGGCCTGGGATCCAGGAGACTTGTGTGTGGATAGAAGTGCCAGCCTTTCCTGGCTCCAGAGTGCTGAGAAGGGCCTTTGTCTTCTCTGAACTTCAGGATCCTCGTGTGAGACATGGACCTGCTAACGCCTTCAGCATAGACAAGGACATCAACAGATGCAAAGATTTGCTCAAAACTTCACAAGGTGGTTATGACCACCTGATCAAAACCTGTAGTCTGAGGCTGGAAACTTGGAAGAGAAGAGACAGCCTGGGTCAGATCCTGCATGCTGTGGGGTCTGTACCCAGTGCCCTGGGAAGAACAACCGGTGTAGAGCAGCCTTGCTGAGTGTGGCTGTGGCCCCGGGCAGATCCCCTCCATCAGTGGGATGATAGTGGGGTGAAGCAAGAGATCAAGACTTGGCATCCACTCTCATCCCAGCCTGGAATGATTCCTGAGTGCTAAAGTGTCAGCTAAGAAATCCACCCCCTCCCTTTCAGTCTCTTCCTGGCAACCTGGCCTGGCGCCCTCTAGGATGCGGCCTCAGTTTAATAATTTAGCAGATGCAGACAAAGATAGCAGCTCTGAAAATAACCCAACCAGGCCCCGGCCTCCATTCTCCCCTTTCCCCTGCAGATACCCCAGCCTCCCCCGCCCCCACTCACCCTGTACAAAGTCTCTGGTTGCTCCCCAGCCTGTCTGCTTTCCAGCCTTGCTTCCTTCCGTTCTCCTTCCTCCTCGACTGCTCTTTCTCTCCATTCTCATATTAAGAGCTTTTTTTTTTTAATTTTATTTTTTAAACAGGGTCTCGCTCTGCAGCTCAGGCTGGCCTTGAGCTCACTTTGTAGCCCAGGCTGGCCTGGAATTTGCAATGATCCTCCTGCCTCAGCCTCCTGAATGCTGGGATTGCAGGTGTGTGTGTCACCACACCTGGCCCACTCATATTAAGAGTTTTGAAAACAAGCCTTAAAGGAATCTTGCCCTAGAAGTCAGTCTAGATTTGAGTTTAATTCACTGTGAGACTTAAGTTCTTTTTCCTCTCTGAACCTCTGTTCCTGAATTTGGAGCATGAGGCTTCTGGCCTCCTAAATGACAAGGAAGATGGAGTGGGGGTATTACATGGACAGGAGATGGAGGAAGCCACTGCTGAAGTGACAGTGTCATCTCAGGCAACAACACCGCAGCCTGTCCTGCTGCTCCACCTGGAAAGCTCAGGGCTTCTTTGTTCTTAGTCTTTGCTGTGATGAAAAGTTTGCCCTACTTATCTTTCCTGGAATATAAGGCTGTGAGTTGCGTTCACATTGGAGAGAGCAGGTGCCACATGCTTTAAGGTGCTACATCGTGCTTCTGACAAGTGGAAATTATGCTCCTTTCCCCGTGAAGCACTGCTCCCAACCAAGATCCCACCTTTATGATCTCAACGTTTCTGGCTGTTTTTATTTGCTGTGTTTTGTTTTTGCAGTGCTGGAGACTGAACCCAAGGCCTCACACATGCTAGGCAGGCGCTCTGCCACGGAGCTACACCCCCCAGCCAGGGCCTCAGTTTTCACATCTCTAGAATTCCAGGTGTTAGGGGTGTGTGTGTGAGTGTGTGTGTGTGTGTGTGTGTGTGTGTTTCTCTTATTGTTGTTTTTCAGTACTGGGAATTGAATCTAGGGCCTTCACACTGAGCTCCTTCCCTCCCCCAGCCCTCTTTCTTTCTTTCTTTCTTTCTTTCTTTCTTTCTTTCTTTCTTTCTTTCTTTCTTCCTTTTTCTTTTTTCTTTTTTTTTTTTATACCAGGGATCAAACTCACAGCCTCACTCTTGCCAGGCAGGGGCTTGGGCCACTGAGCCAAACGCCCAGCCCTCATTTTTCATTTTGAAACAGGGTCTTGCTAAGTCACTAAATTACCAAGGTGAGACTTGAATTTGTAGTCCTACTGCCTCAGCCTCCCACAGTTCTGGGATTACAGATGACCACCACTATGCCTGGCTAGTGGCCAGATGTTGAAGGGTAAGTACTAGGATAAAAGGTTGAGATTATATCTGTGTTTGTGTATTCATTCAATAGCCCAGA
Organism: Hydrochoerus hydrochaeris; assembly: GCA_004027455.1. Lineage (NCBI taxonomy): Eukaryota > Metazoa > Chordata > Mammalia > Rodentia > Hydrochaeridae > Hydrochoerus > Hydrochoerus hydrochaeris. Next base: position 88,392 of record PVLA01007248.1, on the reverse strand, counting down.
TCTTGCACTAGTCAGTGTGAGAGATTGCAGGGGCCAGTAACAAAAGAGGGAGCTGGGGATATAGTTCAGTGGCACAGTGCCTGCCTAGCAAGTGCCAGGAGGTTGTGAATTCCATCCCAGTACCAGAGAGAGAGAGAGAGAGAGAGCGCCAGAGCGTGAGCTAATCCCTGTTTCCACAAAGTTTACTTCTCAGAAGTCAAAATAATTAAATCCCAAGAAATGTAAACTGAAAGAATAATAAAATACCTGAGGATGGAGGGGAATTTGGTAATAGGAGTGCTTGCTCTGCGGCAGGTACTGATCCTACCAGGTTTTATTACACAGTTTGTTGGGGGTTTTTTCAAGGTTTGTTTTTTTTTTTTTTTTTTGAGAGTTTAATCTCTTTTTTACTGGTACATTTTAGATATACATAATGATCACATTCACCTCAGGAAATACTTGCTTCTTTCTTTCCCACTCCTCTCCCCTCCCTTCGACCACTCTTCCTGTCTTTTACGAAAGCTTTATTTCCATTTTTTCCTTCTATTCTCTTTTCTTTCTTGGCTCTTCCTTCCTTTCCCTCTCCCTCCTGAACATTTTCTTCCCATTTCCCAATATCTGTTGTACATTTTTTTTGGGGGGGGGTCTTTTTGAGACAAGGTCTCTATGCAGTTCAGGCAGGCCTTGAGCTCACTTGTAGCTTAGGTTTGTCTCGAACGCGCCAGGATCCTCCAGCCTCAGCCTCCCAAATGCTGGGATTACAGGCGTGAGTCACCAAGCCCCAGCTCATCTTTTATTCATTTTGATCCTTATTTACATTTTCAGTTCCTCACTCCAGGGAACCAACACAGTGCTTGAATGTGACGCACCTCCTTTCACACAAGAGGGAACTGACGGACAGAGTAGTGAGTGGTTAAGGTCTCGTGGTCAAGAAGTGGTACAACTATTAAACCCAGAATTCAATCCCCAGGAATCTACTCCCAGATTGCGTCCGTAAAAGCCTACAATAAGGAAGCTAGGCTTGCTGGTGCATGCCTAGGATCCTAGTGAGGGAGGCAGAAGGAGAAGAATCACAAGTTCAAGGCCAGCCTGGGCTATACAGCAAGACCTTATCTAAAAAAGCTAAAAAATAGAAAAGGGGGGAAAAAAACAGAAGAAAAGTCACCAACAGGAATAAACTAGTGACATGAGAGAAAAATGAGAGCTTGTGTTTTAAACTGAACCATGAATGATGAGTAGGTCTCAGACATGTAGAATGGGAGAGATTTCTCAACAGAAAAAATAGCAGGTGCAAAGGCCCTGAGACAGGAAAATCAGTGTGTTCAGTGTCGGATGAGACTGCAAGAAAGTGAGAGGATTAAGTTCAGAGATTCAGCCTGAGCCTGAAGACTGTACTAAAGATCTCAGAATATTCTCTTTGTACAGGGGGGGTCTGTGAAAGGCCTCAATTGGAAATTAACATGATCTGAATTATTTCTAAAGGATTATGCTGTTGTCTGTGTAGAAAATGGGGAAAAAAATGGACTGTAAGAGGCAGCAGTTATGAGATTTCTGCAGTAATCCAGCTGAGTGAGGGCGATGCCTGGCGTAATGAGTGGTAAGGGGTCGGAATGGGACAGATGTGGGGTTTATGTGGCAGTCAGTCAGTGAGAGATTGTGGATGGATTAGTACGGGGTGATGGGGAGCCCTCTGGAGCTGCCGGTGATGCAGCAGGGTGGATTAGGCTGCCCTGGACTGAGGGGGGAGCCCAAGGGACAGCCTTGATGGGGAAGTCTAGGTCAAGAGTTTTTCTCCCTAAGTGATCATTACTTTGTTCAATAATAAGGCCTACAGAGGTAGTCTATTACAGGATCTGTTTTGTTTTGTTTTGTTCTATAGTGCTGAGATCTACCCTTGTGCAAAGGTAAATTCAGTGAGTTGCCAATGTGTAGATAGTTCTTGTAGGACAGGATGAATTGGCTGAGGAGGAAGTGTTGATGGGGAGGGGACAGGACACATGTATTACCATGTGCAGAGGTCAGGAGGATGAATGGGACACAGTGAATACTCAGAGGAGGAGGGGTTGGGCATAAAGGAGAAGCAGGAATTCTCCCAGAAGAACCTTGGTATGTCAGTGGGCTGGGTCCAGCACAGAGAACTATTGCTACCTAGTACTGAATAACTGAAGTTTCCTTATTCAGAGATTTCCCAGTTCCTGGTACTGAATAACTGTAGTTTTCTTGTTCAGAAATTTATAAGAAACCAAGAACTGGGCACAGTGGTGTGTGCCTGTAAGCTGACACATGGGAAACTGAAGCAGGAGGATTCTTGCAAACTTAAAGTCAACCTGAGCTACAGAATAAGTTCAAGCCGAGCCTGAATGATATAGAGAGATGCTGTCTCCAAAATAATTAAATAAATAAATAGAGAGAGAGAGAGAGAGAGAGAGAGAGAACATATAAGAGACGCATCTCATAGTAAATATAGATGGCCAATAAATACATGATAAAATGTTCAGCATCTGTGGTCATTAGAGAAATACAAATTAAAACAACACCGATGGGGCCAGGGATATGGCTCAGTGGCACAGCACCTGCCTGGTAAGCACAAGGTCATGAGTTCAATTTCTGATACCAAAAAATTAAACATACAACAACAAAAAACCACTGAATTTCATCTTACTCCAGAAAGAATATCATCAAGGAGAGGCAGGGATTTAGCTCAGTGGCACAAGCATCTGCCTGGCAAGTGCAAGGTCATGCGTTCAATACCCAGTACCAGAAAAAAAAAGAAAGAAAGAAAAAGAAAACAAATCATCAAGGAATGCTGGTGAAGCTCCAGGGGAAAAAGGGAGCCATTCATTCTTCCTTGTCACTGGAATGTAAACTAGTACAACTGGTATGAAAAACACCATGGAGAGTCCTCAAAAGACTAAAATAAGAAATTCCATTTGTCCCAGCTGGTCCCTGTCTAGTATCTTCCTGAAAGAATTAAAGTCGTCATATCACAGTGATCTAAGCATACCCATATTTATAGCAGCACAATTCACAATAGCTAAATCTTAGAAGCAGACTATGTATTCATACACAGATGAATGAATAAAGAAAACGTGGGGAAGGGGTGTTGGGATCTAGCTCAGTGGCATAAGTTCCTGCCTGGCAAACGTAAGGTTCTGAGTTCAGTTCCCAGTACCAAAAAAGAAAAAAGAAACTGTGTGTTTATACATGACAGAGTACTACTCTGCCATAAACTTGAGTCATTTGTAGGAAAACAGATGCCCCTTGAGACATAATATTAAGTGAAATGAATCCGACACACAAGCTTAAATATCACATGGTCTCTTTTATACAAGCAACCCAAAAAATAAAGAACAAAATAAAAAATAGGTAACAGGGAAAAAGAGAGATGGAGGGAAGTGGGTGTGGGGAAAAATGTAGCCAGGAGAGAAGGGAGCAGGAGAGGAAGTAGAATTAAAATGTATTATACACACGTACCAACTCCTCAGGATGCATGTGGTTATGATGTACTTCACACAGGGGGTAATAACAATTATTTTTTAAAAAAACCAAGAGTACCTGACTCTCTAGCAAGTCAATTCCTTATTCGAGCCTTTAGTAAGCACTCTCTGTGTGCCAGCTACTGTCCTGTTGTGAGTGATCAAGGTGGCCTTTACCACTCTCAGGCCCAAGGAGGTGAGGACACATGAAGAACCAGCACAAACATGATTAATCTGGTTGTGCCACACTCACGCTCTGGACAAGTGATCAGTGTAGTGTAGGGAACAGCCAAGGGGGCCTATGCTAGATAGAAGTCCAGGGCAATGGAGTGAGTGACTGGGTTTCTACCTTCCCATCATCTATTTCTCTGACTTTTGATAACAATATCAGACAAAGGGTGGCGATGCATACTTGTAATCCCAGCACTTGGCAGGCTAATCAAGGAGGATCACTGTGAGTTTATTGTAGACAGCAAAGTTAGGGAGAAATAAAATAGGCGATCAGTCAGGACTGGGATCTTGAGGGAGTCAGTGCAGAAAATCAGAATGCATTTGGATTTGGCTGGAGGTGCATCTGAAGATTAAAGTCACAGGGGCTAGATTTACATGCTTCCCCAAGGGAAAAACAGATATTATTGGTATCACCCTTTTGAAGTTTCCCATTATCTCACTGGGGATGGGTCATCCTCTCCTGCCCACTAAGACTAAGCCTAAAAGCAGTAAGTTTAAGACTACTAAATCTAGACTTAAAGACAAGCCTAAGACTACAGTTTACAAACCAAGGTTAATGAAGTCACCCATATGTCCTTGCTACCACTGGATCAATTATTTTCTATGCAACTATACTTGCAATCTTATTGGTTAATCATAATTTTGACCTAAATTGTACCCACTACATGATTTTGCTCACTTCCTTTGAGAAGTGAGCTAGTTGGAAACCAGTCAGGGCCTCTCCTATCTCTTGGGAGCTGTCCTATGCCCCATTCCTTTTCCCAAGTAAATTTTCCTACTCTTAAGCTCCGTTCCTTAGAATTCATTCTTCGACTTCGGAGAACACAAGCTCGACATTTCTGATGTCTAAGCATTTACTCTAGATCATCTTGGAGGTTCCACTAAGATACTTAAAAGGAGGTAAGAGCTTACTTTTGTTTCATGGCATCCCTAAAATATTTTGACTGGATTCTGGATTGCGACTCCCTCAGGTAATCAAAATTGTCATCTTTGAATTTTATGCCTTGCTTAAGCCTTGTCTGTTTTGTGTATCATTCTTCATTACAATGATGATAATTTAAATTGAGACATGGGAAGGTTATGATGCTTTTTTAAATTTTTTTATTTTTTATGATGCTTTTTTTAATGGGACATTTTGTTCCTGTTTTGTTTGTTGCATTGTGGTCCTTATTTGACCCAACTTGTGGTTTGTTGGCAAACAGCATTAAGAAAAGTAGTGTTAGAGCGCCCCCTAGTGGACCTTCACCTGAAATGCTGTAAAATGGCCTGTTTATGAAATCTAGTCCATATTTAGAAAATACACACGCCTATTAATAAACATGGAAGCCAGTAGGGATGGCGCACATATGTAACCCAAATACTGGGGAAACTGATACAGGAGTATCGGTTCAAGTTCAAGACTGGGCTACAAAAATGAACTCCAGGCCAACCTGAACTGCATATAGCAAGACCCTGTGTCAAAGACAAAAATTCAAAAATAAACAAACAAAATAAATCATGGAACCCCTTCCATTAGTTAAAATGATAGGTCAGTGGCTGTTCTTAAGACTTGGGAGACAGGCTTCAATGAGAGAAACTGGCCTGGTCTTCTCTACACACAAGAGAAAATGTCAAGCCTGTTTTGCCTCAGTTTCCTTTTCAGTCTGACCTTCTGCTAGTAAAGAGAGAAGCTTTTTCTGATCTTTCCCTGCCACTTTGTAGTTTTCTTTCTTAGAGGCCTGTAAGGTTAGAGAGAAAGAAGAACACTAAACCGTCCCAAACATTCCTTCCTACCCAACAACTAATAACTTTAAGTTAAATCCGTAGAAGGTGAGCATTTGTTAATGCCAAAGGCAGGGAAGTCATTTTAAATGCGGCATACCCCCTCTCTGGGTCAGATGAGACATCGGGATTTTGCCCATCCAGGAGAACACATATAAAAGCCACGTCTTGGCTTTGTGTTCTGGGCAGCAATCTTCCTTGGGTGACTGAACCTGAGAGCCTGTGGAAAGAACTGACTTCTGAGTGAAACCAGAGCAGTTATTTCCCCAAGCACAATACATAAGGGACCAAAACATATTTAGCCTAAGGAAGAATCTTCAACCTTTTCTCTCCTGTCCTAGATCTGGTTCTTGTCATTTATGTGTATAGGTCAAGAAAATACTTTTGTAATAACTTGCGGACTTTGAACATTTTTACTGTAAACTTATATCATGATGTGTAATGATTTTTTGGATTTTAGACAGATATAATTTTTATCTGTCCTGGATAGAACTTTAACAAACAGAGGTCACTCTGCCTGCTACTTAAATGCTCTTAGAGCAGCTGCCACTCTTAAAGCAGAGGACAGGTTTACCCAGGACCTTCTGGTAAATCCCCATTGAAACCAATGGAATGTTGACTGGTAGCTGGATTCCTTTCCAGAGACAGATCTCTGGTTTTGCGGACCAACAGAAACTGAGAGGACAACCAAGGGGTCATGGCTAAGGCTGCTCTCTGGTGGATACCCAAAAGTTCCTAAGTGGAAGCTGAGTCCTGACAGCCTGACTGAGAAGCCAGCGGAAAGATCTCCGTTTATCTATTGTACTGTTCTCTCTCTGCTGGTAAGTTAGAAATGTCCCCCACATTTACTCACGGGGAATTAACTTTGGAACCTTTGACACAGGTTACAAACGTTCACCTTTCATGGAGGAAACCAGCCATCATGGGGAATGATTTACATTTGTGCCTTGCATATGCTAACTAGGAGTAAAAAAGAGATTTTAGTCAGCATTTCTCTTCTCTCTTCTTTCCTGTATGCAGAGAAGACTAATAAACATGCCTTTACTAATATGTGAATTGTGATTGCTGGGTGATGGATGTGAATCTAACCTATGAGCTTCACAGATGTGAGCTTCACAGATGTAAATATTGAAAAATGGACTTTTTAAAATAGTGTAGCCTTGTCTTTCTGCTAGAAAAAGTTGCCTAAGTGGTTACATAGAAAACAGGAATGTCTTAGAGAGTTCTTCACTCTAGGTCCTAAGGCAGAATTTTTCTCTGAGTCATTTTTATCTGACTGTCTATCTCTAGAGGTGATCTCCACTGCAGGCTGAAAAGTGCTCCAACTACTTCTTACTCACTTTTTGATATTTGCTCTCTCTTTCAAAAAAAAAAAACTAGACAGCAGTGGTTTAGTGCTAAGGAATGCTTCCTTCTTTAACATAGCTGTTACAATTGAGATCAATTGTAGCTATACTTATAAAAACCACCTATAAGAGTAAGTACATGAGTTCCTTGGAAAGATAAAATTATGAACCAGTACAAGGGTGGATAGGCTGGTCAAGTTTTTATCTTTTGGTCTCTCTCCAGATCATAGCCATTTGCCATAGAGTGGAATCTACTTAAGGGATGCCTGGAAGGTATAAGAAGTCAAATAGAAATTAATGGGGTGCTGATCATTTCTTTTTGCATTTTGCTGGGCAGCTCATTGTCAAAATCTTTTACTCCTTTGAAATGTATTCTGAAATACTAGTGGAAGTTTGACCCTCACATATTGAAAAAGAATAGTTTACAATTTTTCTGCCAGACTTGACTACACAGTAAGACCCTATCTAAAAATAAATAAATGAATAAAATTAAAGTAATAAAATACTATATGTGGCTTTTGATCTCAAGTTTTCCTCTATAAAAACTATGTAACTGTTATCTGGTAATATTCTACAGGGATTTAACTACTAAAACTACCATGGTTGGTAAGAAATAACAGCCCTAGCCAGGAGTGGTGGCTCACACCTGTAATCCCAGCACTCGGGAGGCTGAGGTGGGAGGATCGTTGCGAGTTTGAAACCAGCCTGAGCTACAAAGTGAGCTCAAGGCCATCCTGAGCTGCATAGCGAGACCCTGTCTCAAAAAGACCAAAAAAAAAAAAAAAACCAAAAACAAAGAAAGAAATAACAGTGCTCTGCCTATATATTTCAAAGTACTTGATATCCAGATAAAATTATAATAGTTGAACTCACTGCTGTCACTGCAGTACTAAAATCACTGATCTTCTCTTCTGGGTTTTCAACAACAAAAGTTTAGACCTGAACTAGAAAGGTAAACTGGGCTAAGAAGACAGCCAATATTTTGGTCAACAAGGAACCAGGGCATGAGGAAACATTTTGTATAGGATTGTACAACTTTGGTGAGTCACCCAACCTCCTGAACAGAGAGACTGCTGGACCCTAGAGAACAAGAATCAGTAAGTGGGTTTTCTGCTCCACCAGCCATAGATGTAGCTCTCTCTGTGATCCTATCTCTCCTCTCCTCTCCTCTCCTCTCTGCTCATGCAGGTTGCTCAGCCCCTGTGGCATATTAGAGACAGCAGCGCCTGCAGCAGCACTGGCCTTTGCAGTGGGAGCAGTAGCATGAGGCTCTGCAGCATCAACCCACCGTGACTCAAGCCATGGCACTTTTCACGGCATCCAGCAACAGTGTTGTAACCAACAGAGACATCTTCAAATTAAGAACAATCCTCGATTCCAGCAAAGCCCCACTGAGATGAGCTTCCTCAGCAGTGAGGTGCTGGTGAGGGATTTGATGTCCCCCTTTGACCAGTTGAGTTTGAGGGTTGAGGAAAGTCTAGGTTTCTTAGCTGACTACCTAGAAGTGGTCAAGCACTTAAAACTTCATGGCTTTTCCAGCAACAAGGCTAAGGCAGGCCCCTCTAACTGGCTGGTCATGTAGATGAGTTGGTCAGTGCCTCAGACAGTGGCAAGAAAACCTTCTCTGGGATAGACTGGAAATTGGAGAAAAGGGATCTGAAGAGGTTTGATTTTTATGCCCTGTTGAACATAGATAACCTGGAAACCATGCCAGATGAGCTCTTGGCTATGCTGAATGACACATGTGATTTCTTTGCCCCCTTAATCCAGGAGACTAATAAGGAACCCTCCCCACCTTCAAGCAGTGAGAAAGTTTAACAAAAACTGAGCAGGTCACACTTTTCATCTTCTTGTAACCTCTTCCCCTTTTCTGGGGGGTCTATCCTCCACCTCAGATGATTCCTTTAGCTTAGAGCTAGGCAGTACAGTGGATATCTCTGAAAGAGATAAGAAATCCAACTCTACTTCTATTATTACCTTGATTTATCAGTTTGTAAAGGAGGAAGATGCCTCCTCAGATAATGCTAGTGTCATCTGTATGAATCCTGAGCTCTACTCTGGTTCTCCCTAGCACATCCCCTCTACCTCCAAGGGCTCTCCAAATAGGAGCCCACCATCTCCTGCAGTCCCCTGTGGTTCTACCCATCCTAAACCCTATGATCCCCCTGAAGAGAAGATGGTAGAAGCCAAAGTTAAAGGTGAAGCCTGGGCGTGGTGGCTCACGGCATGGTGGGAGGCTGAGGCAGGAGGATCGTTGTGAGTTCAAGACCAGCCTGGGCTACAAAGTGAGCTCAGGCCAGCCTGAACTGCATAGCGAGACCCTGTCTCAAAAAGACAAAAAAAAAAAAAAAGTTGAAAAGCTGGGTAAAAAAGTGAAAAAATGGATCAAAACAAGACATCATCAGAAGAAGTGGGCAAGAGGCCCTCACTGGTGAGAATAAAGAGCTAGAAAAGAAAAATGAGGTTCTAAAAAGGAAGGCAGATTCTCTAGCCAGGTAAATTCAATATCTGAAAGATTTGACAAATGGGAACTAATTAGTTAAAACCCACAGTCCCTAACTTTAGGAAAAGGGGAATTTACAGAGTTAAAAATAAAACCAAACCACTGCCTGAATCTCAAAAAAAAAAAATGGCAAAAAGACCCATCTTCAAATTAAGAACCAAGGATTCTTTCCAAGGATTCCATCTTGGCACTGTTGTCAGCTGCCACAGTTGTCACCAATACCTATTGCTTCACTCCTTGCTCCCAACTCATCTGCCACTGGCCAGTTGAACGGGGTTCCCACTGACCATTGTCTGCATTCAGCCACACAGCCTCCCCTTGAGACATGCCTGTCCTGGCGGATGGCATCATCTAACACCCACCCAAGATGACTGTCAACAACTCCTTCTGAATTCCACATTTTGACTGAGGAAAAATTAGACTGTCAGCCTTGACAAATGAGTTGCATCCTATCAGGCCTCAATAGACAGGACAGATCGAGCTCTATCAAACTGGGCCGCCAAGAGCCCATGATGATTGCAAAAGTCAGGGACAAACCTGTGACTTTCTGAGTAGACAATGAAACAGAAACTCTGCCTTCAAAATTCCCTCTGTCAAAAAGTTACATTGCTAGGGCAACTGGGACTCCTGCTTCTCTTCCCTTCTTCCAGGCACGGTGTTGCAGCTGGGGAGGACATCTTCACACCAGTCCAGCCAGCTGACCTCTCATTTGACCTTGCACTTTCAACTTTGACTGTTCTCCCATGAGAAAGATGATGCTGGCATCAGCCTGAGACAGATAACCACAGTCCTGAAGTTCTGAAAACTCTCCTCCCTGGGGTATGAACTAAGCACTCATCTTCAGGTTGATACCGTGCCACTTTTTCAACCCCTCCACCCTGAAATTGCTGTCAGATGTCACAGGAAGCACAAACAGGCATTCAATCACACATCAGTCTGCTAGACTGTTAATCACCTATGCCAATGCTGCCATGATTGCCTTCTCTATACATTGCCTCAGTCCTTGCCAAGCATAAGCTCCTGGTACACCAGCCTGGACCTAAAAAAAGATGCCTTCTTCTGCCTTCTGTTTGTTCCTGTCAGTCAGCTCCTCTTTGCCTTTAAATGGAAAGACCCTAGTTTTGGATTCAAAAGTCAACTTACCTGGACTTGACCTCCCAAGCATGGGGTTGTGAGTTCAATCCCCAGTACCGACTTAAAAAAAAAAAAAAAGAAAAAAACCACTTCTGATTAATGACACTCAAGCAGCCTCCTGGAAAGACACAGAAGCTCTTCTACAACATTTGACAAAAACTGGTTACAAGGAAAAAAAAACTCTGAACTGCATAGTGAGACCCTGTCTCAAAAAGACAAAAAACAAAAAACAACTCTGCAAATTTCTTGGAGCTGCTGGCCTCTATAAAATCTGGATCCTTGAGTTCTCAAAAGGAACAATGCTATCAGCTCCTGGGAGTGCCCAGTGGTCTACCTGTGCAAATACTTGGATCCAATTGCTAAGGGCTACCTCCCCTTTTGCCTTTTCCTTCTGATCAAGAAAATTAACAAGCTCACCTTGGGCTGAGATCTAACTGTCCTTTATTGGATCTAAAACTGGATCCCCTGACAGATGCTGAGTTCACCATTTACAGATGGAAGTAGCTCTGTTAGGACCGGCTAGATATGCCGTGGTCACCTGGGACAAAGTTATTTTGGCCAAAGGTCTCCTGCTACTGCTTCCTGCTGCTGATTGGAAACCTGCCACCAATGATGCAGAGCAGACCTGCTCCACCATTCGTTCTTCAAGTTCAAGCCACAGAGCTGGCACCTGTACCCCTACAACTAGCTCAGGCTTCAGTGTCTATGTTACTGGCCCTAACCTCACACACACACACACACACACATATAACCCAGGTGCATATTAACTACTTCTACAAGTTTCAGAGATCCAGCCTTGGATCCACTGAAAAATTTACCTGGACAGCTCCTCCAGGGCTCCCCCTGATGAAGCAGCACTCGCACAGCCCTACACCTGTCACTCTGGATGCTAACAGGTCGAAACACAACTGAAGCTTGAGGACAGTGTTCATGGGATTCCAAGTGTGATTGTTTATCCCTGTTCTTTCCCATATGTACTTTCCAGCTTGGTTCTTGCTCCCTGTCTCTTCCTGGCAGTAACTTTTGCCTTGGCCTTGTGGGCAGTTGCCCTGGAGAGATGAGAGACAACCGGTAAGGCTCTTTTCCTTACTCTTTATATGGTTTTGTTCGTTGGACTTGTTATTTTCAACTGTCTTGCTCATCTAAAAAGCCTAGGGCTATCAGTTATAATTAGAAAATTTTTGTTGTACTAATGTACTAATATTTAATGTTGGGGTCTGAATGCTTGCCTTGTTTAATTTAAATAAGCAAGCACTCACTTGGTTTCAGAACAAATCAACAACATAAGTTTTCAAATGGCCCTAAGAGCTGCCCCTTGTTAAGCAACTTTAGATAAGAAGAACAGCATCAGCACTAAAAACTATTTTTCTGTGGAACGACAAGAGGGGGAAATTAAAGGAGAAAACTGTATAAGAGAAATTGTTCTTTTTAAAACTTTGTTCTTTTGAAGCTGCCTAGCTCTGTCATTGATTCATGGCTTTGTAATTGCTTTTTTGGCCCCTGTAACCACAGGAAGGTAACCAAACATGCAAGATGTCTGATTATAACTGATAATCATTAATCTAGCCTTGTAACCTGTGATCTCGCTCTTCCAACTAATCAGAACTGCCAGGCTGTTCTGTCTTGCCTTTGTACCTCCTGCTTGTGCATCATATAAATGCCTTAGACCACCAGAGATTGGAGCCTAATATTTTGGGAATGATCCCAATCAGTGCCCATCAATGTAAAATAAATCTGCCTCCAAGCTGGGTGTTGTGGATCAGGCCTGTAATCCCAGCACTCGGGATGCTGAGGAAGGAGGATTGTTGTGAGTTCGAGACCAGCCTGGGCTACAAAGTGAGCTTGAGGCCAGCCTGAACTGCATAGCGAGACCCTGTCTCAGAAAAAAAAGACAAAAAAAAAAAACCTGCCTCAAATCCTGGGTGTCATTTCAGTGTTTCTGTTTGCTATAGTCTATAATACCCAGATGAAACTAATGACAAAGGCACCAGAATCCTTTTATCAGGATCCACTAAATCAGCCTTGTAAAGGGAATTCATAACTGCTAAACTGCAGCATGACTTCTAGCTCAAATCCATTAGATTAGCTCTCTGGAGGAGGCCCCTGACTGTGGTTTCCTCCACAACAACACTCCTCAACTCAGAGTAGCTAGAAGGAAACTATGCCCCTTCTCCCTAACCTCTTCAGAGGGAAGCATATTACAGACAGCTAATTTAGGTAGAAATATAGTAGGCAGTCAGATGGGCCCTCAAGGGAGTCAATACAGAAGATAAAAATGCATTAAAACTGTGGCTGGAGGTGTATTTGAAGATTAAAGTCAATATGGGGAGATTTACATGCTTCCCTAAGGGATAAATGGAAGCTTGAGGTTATTGGTTTCACCCTTTTGAGATTCTTCACCATATCATGCTCTCCCATCTGCTAAAACTAAGACTAAGATTGAGACTGAGACTGAGACTGAGACTAAAACTACTAAAATTAAGACTAAAGGCAAGACTAAGACTAGGTTAATGATATCAACCACATGCCCTTGCTACCATTGGATCAATATTACCTACTATACTAAAAGGTCTAACAATTGCAATCTTATTGGTTAATCATAATTTTGACTCGATTTGTACCCACCTCATGATTTTGCTCTATAAAACTTCCTTTGAGAAGTGGGCTTATTGGTAACCTGTTCAGAACCCCTCCCGTCTCTCAGGAGCTATTCCTGTACCCATTCCTTTCTCCCAATAAATTGTCCTACTCTTAAGCTTGGTTGTTCTTTAGAATTCAATCTTTGATTTTGAGGAACATGAACTCTATCTGACATTTAGTATTTCTCCTATGTCAAAGTCGAGGCCAGCCTGTGTGCCATAGCGAGTTTGAGACTAACCTAAAGTACATAGTGAAATTTTGCCTCAAAAATAAACAAACAAAAAAATAAATAAACAAACAAACAAGGGGTCAGGGATATACTTCAGTGGCACTGCACCTACCTGGCAAGCACAAGGTCATGAGTTTGATTCCCAGAACCAAAAAAAATAAAATAAATAAAACAAAACCAAACAAAATAAACAAGTGCACCAATGTCTTTTTTTGTTATTTTTAGTACTGAGTATTGGACCCAGGCAGGGTTTTTGCACTGTGCTGGATCCCCAGCACTTTAATTTGTTTTTTGTTTTTTATTTTTTATTGTTTACTTTTCGTTTTTAGACAAGATCTGGCTAAGTCACTAACTTGCCCTTGCTGGGCTCAAACCTGTGATCTTCCAGGTGTGGGCATTATAGAAGGCTAATTCAGGTAGAAATATTATAGGCAGTCAGACAGGGTTAGGCCCTGGGAAGAGTCAGTGCAGATGATAAGAGCACTAACTATGGCTGGAGGCACATCGGCTGAAGGCCAGGCCTCAAGATAAAGATGGAATGACCACACCTACTTGGCTCCCATAAGGATAAACAATAATGATTGATACTCTGAATAGGCATCAGTAAGCTGTGTGGGTAAACAGGACCACCTGACCCAACCCTTCCAGTAAAGGTCCTTGTTCTTTCCATGCACGCTTGCTACATGACTTGCTTCCCCATTGGATCAACATTACCTATGCAACTATACTTGTAATCTTATTGGCTGATCATAGTGTTGCACCACATTGCACTCATCTGATGATTTTGCTCTGTAAAACTCCCTTTGAAAAGTGGGTTCATGGGCTACCCACTTCCCTGGTCCCCTCCTATTCCTCTCAGCCAGGAACTGTCTCTCCCTCAATAAAATTTCCTCCTCTTAACCTCTGTTGTTCCTGAGAATTCATTCTTCGATTTTGGGGAGCACAAACTTGGCACATAAGACAGCTAGCAGGTTGAGAGAAATAATATTTCCCTTGTATCATTTGGAGGTCCTATTTCATGGGCACCATGCCTAGCTCAGTGTCATCTGTTTGTTTGTTTATTTGTTTGGCTTTGGTTTTTTGAGACAGGGTCTCACTACTAAGTTCAGGCTGGTCTTAAACTCACTGTGTAGTCCAGGCTGGCATGAAACTCATGATGATCCTCCTGCCTCAGCCTCCCTTGTGCTGGGATCACCAGTGCATACCACCATGCTCACTCCTGTCACTTAAAATTGAACACATTTTGATTGATGAAAAAGGTCTAACAATTGCAAAGAGTCACACTGGGAAGTGGCAGGCAGAGCACTCCAGGTGGAAGAAACAAGTATAGACTCTGTAGAAGGGAGTCTGATACTTCTGGGAACATGAAGGTGGCAAGTGAGGTAGAAACACATACAGCTGGGGTGAAGGAATGAAGTGGGGTAGAACCAGAGCAAACAGACCCCTTTCCAGCAAAACAGAAGAAAAGGAGGTGGAAAAATCCCTCACCATACATAATGCTTTAAAAATTAATGGGTAAACTGGGTGTTTGTACACACCTGCAATCCCAGAACTCAGGTTTCTGAGGTGGGAGGATCACCTCAAATTTGAGGCCATCTTGGGAGACATACTGAGTTCAAAGCCAACCCAAACTACAGAGCATGACCTTGTCTCAAAAAACCAAAATCACAAGGCAGGAGGCATCCCCAACTTGAAATTATACTATAAAGTTACTGTGATTAAAAATAGCATGGTAGTGGGAAAAAAAAAAAAAACAGACCCAGTAGAACAGATTAGAAGATGCAGAAACAACTCCAGTCACATTCAGTCACCTTATCTTTGACAAAGGTACAAAACACATTCACTGGAAGAAAGACAGCCTCTTTAATAAATGGTGCTGGAAAAACTGGCACTGCACATGCTAAAGATTAAAATTGGACCCATATCTTTCACCATACACTAAACTAAATTTGAAATGGATCAAAAATCTAAATATTAAAGCAGAAACATTAAATCTGCTGGAAGATAGAATAGGTAAAACTCTTGAAGGCATTGGTGTAGGCAAAGATTTTATGAATAAAACCCCAATCGTACAGGAACTATCACAAAGAATCAACAACTAGGACCTTATCTTATTAAAAAGCTTTTGCACAGCAAGAGAAACCACCAACAGAGTAAAGAGACAACTCACAATGTGGGAGAAAATGTTTGCCACTTGTTCCTCAGGCAAAGGATTACTAATCGAGAACATATAAAGAACTCAAAAACATCAGACCCCATAGATTTAAAGACTCATTTCAAAAATGGGTATCTGATATGAATATACACTTCTTGGATGAAGAAACACCAACAGCAAATAAATATGTGAAAAAAATGTTCAACATCACTGGTTATTTGAGATACAAATTAAAACAACACTGAGATTCCATCGCACCCCAGAAAGAATGGCAATTATCAAGAAATCAACCAATGGGGCTGGGGATTTAGCTCAGCAGCATAAGCGCCTGCCTTGCAAGCATGCAGTCGTGAGTTCGAGCCCTGGTACTGATAAAAAAAAAAAAAAAGAAATCAACCAATAAAAAATACTGGTAAGGCTGAAGCGGGGAAAGGAAACTTTTCCACTGTTGGTGGAAGTGTAGACTGCTGCAACCACTGTGGAAATCAGCGTATAGATTCCTCAAAAAATTAAAACTAGCAGTTCCATTTAACCCAGTTATTCCTCTTCTTGGTATCTTCCCAAAAGAATTAAAAGCATCACACCACAGCAACATATGCACACCCATGTTTATAGTGGCATAGTTTGTAATAGCTAAATCTCAGAAACAATCCAATGCCCATCAACTGGTAAATAAAGAAGATGTGTGTTTTTATACAATGAAGTGCTACTCTGCCATAAAGAAGGATATGCTTGAAACATTTCTAGGAAAATGGATGCACCTTGAGTCCATACACTTGCATGAAATAAATTGGACATACATGTGTAATTGCCACATTGTTTCTCTGGTGCAAGAAACAAAGTGTAAATGAGGACCAAAATGCATGTAGGTATTGTGAAATAGAAAGAAAATGTTCAAATACAGAAAGGAATAAGTAAGAGGGCAGGGGAAAGGAAAGAAGGGAAAAGCTAAAAAAAAGAAAAGAAAAGAAAAAAGAAGGAAAACATGGAAACAAAGCTTTGCAAATGTGGTGGGGTTGAAGGGAGAATAAGGAAATGGGGGAAAAATTTATATCATGCACAGGCACAAATTCTCTATGATGAATATGATTGTTATATATATCTAAAATATACCAATAAAAAACTAACTAGAAAAAAACAAAACCAAACAAAAATAATGAATGAATTATAACATTATCTTTTGTAAGGCACAG
Source organism: Hydrochoerus hydrochaeris (assembly GCA_004027455.1). NCBI lineage: Eukaryota > Metazoa > Chordata > Mammalia > Rodentia > Hydrochaeridae > Hydrochoerus > Hydrochoerus hydrochaeris. The sequence goes on along the minus strand of PVLA01007248.1, from coordinate 71,745 downwards.
ATGAGCTGACCAGAAAGTAAAGGAAATATGGACTGGAGCATTACTCAGTGATAAAGCACCCACTGATATGTGTGAAATTGTGACGTCCATGACCAGTTCTGCAAAAAAATAATTAAAAAGTACTGGGAACGTGGCAGAGTGGCATAAGCCTGTAATTTCACTGAGTTTGAGGCCAGCCTGGGCTCCGTAGTGAGACCTTGTCTCAAAAAAAAATATATATATATATACATATGTATATATATATATACACACACACATACTGGAATGTTCTAGCAAACTAATGATGCATGCTTGTATGCTCATTACATTTTTGCATATTTTATATAGATATATGTATATGTAATATATATGTGCACAGATGCATGTATATATACATGTATACATAGTCTTCTACATGAATATGAGACATTTGATAGTGAACATTTTTAAATTTTTATCAGTATATGTTTGCAGTACATAATCATTACATTCATTGTGGGGAGTTGGTATCACAGTAAAAGTTCTAGCCAGGTGTTTAGCTCAGTGACATAAGTGCCTGCTTGGCAAACACGAAGTCTTGAGTTCGATCCCCAGTACAGAAAAAAAAAAAAAAAAACATAATTCACAGTAAAAGTTCTACAATATCACCAGGCATGGTGGTGCACACCTACAATACCAGCAACTCTGGAGGCTGAGCCAGGAGGACCGGACCTTCCAGCGTGGCACTGAGCATCTCATTGTTTTAGGACCTGGGTGTGGACTGCCACACAGTGTCCCTCAGGCTCCCCATGGTCACAAATAGGGTGTTACCTCTCTCTAACTTTCCAGGGCAAGGTCTGGAGGAGGAGCACAGTGAGATTTCTCAGCTTTTCTACCTTGATCACTGCCTTCACTCCCACCTCACCTCAGCCTTCACCTCCCATTCTGTTTATTCCATTTTAAATTCCAGGAAATTGAACCGGGCAAAGTAGCGCATGCTTGTAATCCCAGCACTGGGAATGCTGAAGCGTGAGGATCACTATAACTTTGAGGCCAGTCTGGGCTACATAGTAAGAACCTGTCTCAAAAAAATGAAAGAAAGAAGAAAGAAAGAAAGAAAGAAAGAAAGAAAGAAAGAAAGAAAGAGAGAGAGAGAGAGAGAGAGAGAGAGAGAGAGAGAGAGAGAGAGAAAGGAAGGAAGGAAGGAAGAAAGAAAGAAAGAAAGAAAGAAAGAAAGAAAGAAAGAAAGAAAGAAAGAAAGAAAGAAAGGAAGAAAAAGAAAGCCAGGCATGGTGGCACATACCTGTAATCCCAGCACTTGGGAGACTGAAGCAGCAGGATTGCTGCAAGTCTGTGGCCAACCTGGGCTACATAGTGAGTTCAAGGCCTGGACTACATAGCAAGACCTTTCCCAAAAACACAAAACAACAAAACAAAACAAAATGTCTAGATATTTAGCTATCTCCAGGAAATTTTATCTGAGGAAAGAGGGGTATGGAAGGCAAAATTGGAACTGATTATGAAAGCTTGCTTGCTTGTTTGCTTACTTTTCTGCATTACTGACAACTGAACTCCTCCCCCTCCTCCATTTTCTTCTTCTTTCTTCTTTTTCTTCTTCAAACTAGGTCTTACTAAACTACCCAGGCTGGACCAAACTTGCAATCCTCCTGCCTCAGCCTCCCAAGTAGCGATGATCATAGATATGTGTCATCACTCCTGGCTAGAAGGCAATTTTTGAGGGAGAGCCCTACATTCTTCTGAGTTCTGAGACCAAAGCCCAGGATCTGGTTTCTGGGGTATCCAAGGGAACCACTGCAGAGAACCCAGGCTTTGGACCAGAATAAATTTAGGCTCAGCTCTGGGTTCTGTCACTTAGCTATGTGACTTGGACTGGTAGTTTAAATGTCTGAACCTCTGTTTTTTGAGCTATAAAATGGGGGTTTGACTCTACTCATTGAGTTACTGCAAGGATTAAGTAGAATAAGGCACATCATATGCCTAATCCATCATGGGAAATGTTGATCAGTAGCAGTAATTTGTTCTCCTGTTTATTCTGAAAGCCAGTGATTTTGCCTTTGTGTGTCCTGGCCTGGGAATGGCTGAGTGAAGAGAAAGAAGAGGTTGCTATAAAATAGCTAGCACTTCTATAGCACTGGCCATGTGGTGTGCCGTCTCTGCTGTAATCACCACACAGAGCTATTCTAGTCTTCTTCCCTTATCTGCAAGACCCTCAGGGATGCTGGGCATGCTGGCACAAGCCTATAATCCCAGTGCTCAGGAGGCTGAGGCAGGACTATCACTGTGAGTTCAAGACCAGCCTGGAGTACATATTGAGACCATGCCCTCTACCCATAAAAAGACCCTCGGGGATGCCTGAGACCTCAAGCAGTACTGAAACCTAGCTTTAACAGTAAAAGTTATAAATGTGATCTCTCTCAAAATATCTTACTGTGAGAAAAATGAGGCTGTAAATCAGGGGTAGAACACTTGCCTAGCATGCATGAGGCTCTGAGTTCAAGGCTAGTACTTTTTAAAAAATCTTATTATATTGTAGATCTTAGCAACTTCAGTGTGTGACTTTTTTTCCTTCTCCTTAAGTCAAGAATTTTCACATTTTCACTTAAAAGAAGCACTTATGATCCAGGTGTGATGGCATAAACCTGTTATCCCAGCATTCAGGAGGCTGAAGCAGGGAAATCACTGCAAGTTCAAGGCCAGTTTGAACTACATAGTGAAACCCTGTCTCAAAATAATAATAATAATAACAATTTATGGCTTATCTTTGGCATATTTGTCAACATGACTACCTATCCCCTTTGGGGCTATTATTAAGTAAAATAAAGATTCTTTGACCACAAGTTCTTTGATAATAGGACAATGGACCTAAGAATCATGATGTCTACCATGTGCCTAATAGGCAGGCAGTGTATCCAGCATGGATATGCAGGACAAAGGGATGTCTCACCCTCACATCCTGCTGGTGTGTGTGTGTGTATGTGTGTGTGTGTGTGTGTGAGATCAGACTCATGACCTCGCACTTGCCAGGCACTTATGCTGCTAAGTTAAATCCCCAGCCTTGCTGTTTCATTATGCTACTCAGAATAGCATTCAATTTAAAACTTATGAAATGTTTATTTCTGAAAATTTCTGTCTAATATTTTACTGACAGGTAAGCAAAACTGCAAGCAAGGAGAAAGTACCGCACTCCCCCTACTTTACAGACACCTGAAGCACAGAGAAGTTCAACGACTTAGCTGAACTCACCAGCCAGTGAGTAGTAGAAGAGAGTTTCAGGCCCTCAGTTTCAGAGTCACACTAGCCAGGCGTGGTGGCACACACCTGAGATCCCAGCACTCGAGAGGCTACGACAGAAATGTGACAAGTTCGAGTCCAGCCTGGGTTACATAGTGAGTTCAAGGCCAGCCTGGACTACACAGGGAGATCCTGGAGAGAGAAAGAAAAAGAGAGAGAAAGAGGGGGAAGGAGACAGAGAGAAGGAGAGACAGAGAGCGATCAAACTTTAAAGCATTGTGTTAGTCTGCCTCACATTGAACCTATTTTCGGCAGGCGTGGTAGCTCACGCCTGTAATCCCCAGCACTTGGGAGACAGAAGCAGGAGGATCGTTGTGAGTTCAAGGCCAGCCTAGGCTACAAAGTGAGTTCAAAGCCAGTCTGAATTATCTCAAAAAGACAAAAAAATATTAAGCCTATCTTTGATAATAAATGCTGAGGTTCAAGAGTTAAGCTGACACTGCACCCGCACAGGGGTGCATCCAGGACTCCAGCTCACGTCCTGTGACCCGAGGATCTGGCGTTTCCGCTGCTGCGTGCTGCCCCCTGGTGTCCCACGGGAGAAGCACACCAGAGGCAACAGACACTAGAGGAAGCGAGGCAGGGGGCAGATGCCTCAGAGAGCAGCCACTGACCAAGACCACCCCCAGCCCCGGAGCCTTAGCTTCTAATCAGAGCCCGGAATGTCATCCGTAGGTACAGTGTCGAGTGCCTTGGCTACCTCACAAATCCTCCAAACGGTTAACACTGTTTGCATTCATACCCCTCTATCGCCCTTCCCAGCTATCTCCGCCCATCCAGTAACACATCACAGAAAACCTGGAGTCATCCTGATACCACCTGCCTCCCGCAGCCTGTCACCAGTCCAGGAGGCTGAATGGGGACTGAGGAAGGAGACCAGGAAAGTAAAATCGGAATAGAGCAGAGCAACAGTGATAAAAGCAGAGAGTTGGACAACGACCCCAAGTCAAGGCAACAGGCAAACTGAGCCCCTGCAGCCTGAATTACCAAGGCAGGCTCAGGCCTGGCGTGCAGCTCTACATTGCAGCACCCGGCAATGCAAAAGAAAAAGACAGAAAGACAGGCTCCTAATCTGTTTCGAAAGAGGCCCAAACACAGTTTGAAGAGCTTGGAGAAAGGAGCATTGTGTAATGAGCCGGGGAGGGTGGTGCTGCTACCCAGCTTTGCTGCCCTTTCACATTACAGCCTTGGGCAAATGGCCTAATCTGGAAGGCTCTCAGATTCTCTATCTGTAAAATGAATATGCTAGCTTCCCCCATGAGGTATTGTGATCAAACAAAAATGTGAGCCATGCTTGGTGATACAGCCTAATCCTGCTATTCAGGAGGTTGAGGCAGGAGGATTGCCACAAGCTAGAGTTTCTCAAAATAAAAAATTAAAAGGGTTGGCTATGTAAGTATGTAGCTTATCACTCCCTGAGTTCAATTTCTAGTACCACAAAAAAGAAAAGTAAGTCATCTTTTTGTTTTGCTTTGTTTTGACAAATAAAAATTGTTGATTTTTTGGAATTTTTTTATAATTATGGAAAAACACATATAACTAAATATGTAATTTATGAGCTGGGCATGGAGGCGTTCAAGAGGGAGAGGCAGGAGAATTGCTGCAAATTTAAGGTCAGCCTGAGCTAGTGAGTTCAAGGGCAGGCTGAACTGCATAATGAGACACTGTCTCAAAAAAAAAAAATTAATTAAACTGAGGTAGAACAGAAGAAATAAAGGTAGGTAGCAGGGAGACAAAGAAAATTGTAAAAATTGTACTTTTAGCCTAGCATGGTGGCACATGCCTGTAACCCCAGTGCTTGGGAAACTGGGGCACAAAGGTTGCTGAGAGTTCAGGGCCAGCCTGAACTACATAGCAAAGCCTTGTCTCAAAACGCAAACAAACAAAACCAAAAAAATTGTAATTTTAAGAAGACAGCAACTTTCAGGACACAATCAAAATTACTCAAGGTTGCCAGGCATGGTGGCACATACCTGTAACCTCAGCATTTGGGAAGCTGAGACAGGAGGATTCAGATACAAAAGTTTCGAATAATGTTTTGGACAAAAACAAATCACTCATCTTAACAAAATACAATGTACTGCCCCCCCTCCGTGCATTTTCCCTGACAAAATAGGGCATTATCTTTCTACCTGATTGGGTACTTTATCATTAAGTTGTATAGTTGTTGTTTATTTAGGCAGCATCTCTCTAACACTCAGCTCCGATCCCAGCTTTCCACACTCTATAAATTCACAAATTCCTCAGATTCCCACTACCAAAAACTCATAAATAGTCCCAGCTCCAAACTACAAAGTTCTTCTTTGTCATTTAAGGGCCAGCATTCTATTTCCCTATGTACCTTTAAACTCTGCCAAATAAATCCCTTTATGCTACTTACTGACAAATCCTGGAAGTTCTCTTTGTGTGATAAAAGCCAGCAAACCTACAAATCTCCCCCTTCCCATGGGTTAGGTGAATCCAGGTTCTGCTTTGGGGACCTCCTTGGGCCCTGTCCAGTGACGAAAACATTTCAAAACATAAATTCAATGATATTACATTTACAATGTTGTGTAACCATTATCACCTCTATTTCAAAAACTTTTTCACCACCCCAAACAAGAGCTTTGTACCCATTAAGCAATAACTTCCCATTCCCCTTAATTTCAGCCTCTGGTAATAACCTCAAAAAAAATCCTCTAATCTTTGTGTCTTTATAAATTTGACTGTTGTCAAATTTTTCATATAAGTAGAATCATTTAAATATTTGTCTCTTTTTTGTGGTCTTTTTTGAGAGTTTCATTATATGGTTCAGGTTGACCTTGAACTCACTATGTAGCCCAGGTGGGCTTTGAACTCACAGTGATCCTTTTGCTTAAGTCTCCGGAGTACTGGGATTACAAGTGTAAATCATTACCCTCGGTTTTATTTGTCCTTTCTTTCTTTCTTTTTTTTTTTTTTTTTTTCTTTTTGGAGGGTCTCCATATATAGCTCAGGCTGGCCTCAAAGCATTGATCTTCCTGCCTCAGCTTCCTGAGTCCTAGGATTACAGGCTCACACCATCACACACAGTTTTGAGCCTGGTTTATTTCACTTAGCATAACATTATCTATGGTATAATATCAGAACTTCTTTCTTTCTCTCTTTCTTCCTTTCTCTTTTGTTTCCTTGTGGGGTAGTAGAGATGGAACCCAGAATCTTGAACATAGTAAGCAAATGCTCTAGTGTCACCAGACAGAATTCTAGAAAGTTCCAGAAGCTGAGATAAGGAATCTTAGCCACTTTACTAACAAAACAGGTTTGCAGTGTGGAAAAAGAATTTTTCAGGACTAGAGACAAGGAAAGGGTTTTATTGGGAAAATTTTAAAGGTACACACTTGAAGGGGCTGGATTATTTCCTGGAACGGGGAACATTTGTTTCTCTTCAGGGTGTGGTAACCCCAGGAAAAGGTGCCTCACCTTCCCCACCCCCTATATTACAGCTATGAGCCCAGTTTTTTTCTTTTTTTGGTGTTTGTTTGTTTGGGGGGGTGTTTGTTTATTTATTGTTTGGGTTTTGTTTTTTTTTTTGAGACAGTGTTTTGCTATGCAGTTCAGGCTAGTCCTAAACTCACTCTGTAGCCCAGGCTGGTCTTGAATTTGCAGCAGTCCTCCTAGCTCAGCCTCCCAAGTGCTGAGATTACAGGCATGCGTGATATTTATTGGTTTTTTGAAACAGGGTCTTACTACATAGTTCAGGTTGACCTTGAACTCACTATGTGGCCCAGGTTGTCTTTGAACTCACAGCAATCCTCCTGCCTCAGCCCCTGAGTACTAGGATTGCGTGCATGTGCCACCAAGCCTGGCTCCAGTGTTTTCTTAAAATGGGTAATTTAAGCATTTTTAGAATTCTCCCAATCTGTTCCTTAATCTTAGTTAGGATCAGGTATCAAGTTCCTGCTCTTTACTTTCTCCATTAAGCTAATTTAGGGACTTTCAGTACTTCTGAGGGATTTGGGGTGTGACGGGAGAGAAAGGAGTGTAATTTAACCCAGAGAAGGCCAATGGAGATCACCTTGGGTGACTTGCACTGGCCCAGGGAAGTTGCTGTCTTCTTAAAAGTACAATTTTTAGTTATGATTTTTTTGTTTCTTCTCTACCTACTTTTTTTCCTTTTCCCCTAAATCACTACTACTTAGCTACAGCACCAATTCTTTTTCTTTTGTGAGATGTTGTCTCACCAAATTGCCTGCGCTGGCCTCAAACTTGTGATCCTCCTGCTTCATCCCCCCAGAGTGCGCTGGGATTGGCATACAAATCTCTGTTTGAGTTCCTGTTTTCAATTCTTCCGGGAAGGTACCTCAAGTGTTGCTTGTTTGTTTTGAGATTGGGTCTCTATAGAGCCCAGACTGGTCTTACAACCCTCCTGCCTCAGCCTCCTGAGCCCTGGGATTGTAGGCCCGTGACACTACACCTGGCTGTCACTGTTTTTTGGGGTTTTTTTTACTTAGAAATTATAGTATTTTTTGTAAACTCATTATAATCAATACATTTAGCTATGAATTGACAAATTAACATGTAAACAATACAAACAAAAAGTACCATCCCTTTTCTTACAAAGCAAAGGGAAGTACATAGATACTTACAAAGATTAAGGGTGTGTCACTGGGTTTTAACAGTTTTTGAGTATGCACTGTGACGGGTAATGGCCCTTGGAATGAGGCTCAGTGTCTGAGTGTGGAAGAAAGATGGACAGATTATAGGGGAGTTTATTTTATCTGTGATCAGAACAAGAGCTACTTTTTTTTTTCTTTTTTGAGACAGGGTCTCGCTATGCAATTCAGGCTGGGTTTGAGCTCACTTTGTAGCCCAGGCTGGTCTCGAACTCGCAATGATCCTCCTGCCTCAGCCTCCAGAGTGCTGGGATTAAGGGCATTACCATCACACCTGGCTCATCCCCATTTTAATAAGAAGAAAAACAGCATCTCAGAGACTACATCACTGGGGCAAGGCAGCACTGAGTCTTGAGAAAGGTTTTTGCAATACCAGAAAATATAACCACATGGTCAGAGGTCAAATTTTCTTCTCTTCTCATTTCCCTTTTTCCTTCTTTTTCTCCTTTCTGTAAAATTTTTTATTAGTACATGTTTACAGCATATATTACATTCACTGTGGTATCTTTTCTTCTTTCTAAGTAAGTACCTCTGAGCTGCTTCAGTCATCATATTCTTGTTTGTTTGTTTTTGAGACAGGATCTTTTTTTTTTTTTTTTGGTCTTTTTGAGACAGGGTCTCTCTATGCAGTTCAGGCTGGCCTGAGCTCACTTTGTAGCCCAGGCTGGTCTCGAACTTGCAACAATCCTCTCTGCCTCAGCCTCCCAAGTGCTGGGATTACAGGCATGAGCCACCACGCCCCGCTCTGAGACAGGATCTTGATATGTAGTTCAGGCTGGCTTTGTATTCACTACATAGTTCAGGTTGGCCTCAAACTCATAGTGATCCTTCTGCCTCATCTGCCTATGTGCTGTGGGGTTATAGGCACTTGTCACCACATCCTGCAGTATCTTGAGTTTTTAAAGAAAATGACTGAATAAATCAGAAGGGAAAATTTTAAATAAGACTAGAATTTCACAATTTTATATACTTTGAATACTTTGAAAGTGACAAAATCAATTATTTAGCACTAGAGCATAAACTTCTATTTTTAATTCATTATTTATTATAAAATGAAAGCCTCTCATCTACCTTCCAAACCAAGGGTGCTAGAAATCAGATCTACCCATGGGTTCTTCTGCTGTCCCTGCCTCTTCTCCTATCCTGTCTCCAAGTAATCATTGTCCTAAAGTTTGTGTCCCTCATTCCCTTGCTCATTTTTTGTTTTTTTTCCCCACATGTAAATTGGGCTCTAATTTTTTATTTTGAGACAGAGTCTCATTAAGTCACTTAGTTCCCCAGGTCAGGCTCAAACTTGTGATCCTACTGCCTCAGCAGTACTGGAATTACAGGAATATACTACCAGAAGCAGCATGTTCTTTGTTATTTTCTACTGTTGTATAATTATTCCTTTCCCTGTATTTTCCACATTATCTCCCATCAGAGGCAATCAAATATTTCCGGTTCGGGGCTATGGTGAACATGTTTCTCCTCATAGTCTGTACACATTGCCTCTGGGCACACGACTGCAGAAATTCTTGTGGCTGTGCCCTTGGAACAGACTTCCTGGGTCTGAGAGTACCTGGATGCACACATTCACACATGGGACTCATTTTCTGCACTCCAGAGGAGAATGCGCTGTGCTACCAGCCGCAGCAGGATGAGATACAGTGGAAAGGGATGCCACAGTCTTTGGTGGAAAGTGTACATCTATCCCAAATTCACCCCAGTGATCTCTGATCTCTTCCCACATCCTTTCTTTTAGTTTTCCATATCAGGGGTTGAATTTAGCATCATTTAAGGAGAGTGCTTCACCCAGAAGTCAAACCATTTGTGCCAACAGCCTGAGCAATGTCCCCTTTGGAAGCTTTGGTTTCCACATCAGTAAAATTGGAATGGTAACACTGGACTCACCTCACAGATTAGTGGAAGGTTTAGATAACAGTGTGTAAGTAAGGTGCTCCCTAAATCACTTGTTTGTTGGTCCTGTTGTTGTTACCGTTATTCTGGGAAGCAAGAACCAAAGGTAATCTAAGCTCTCACTTCTTTTCACCCAGTAGTGTTGCCTTTTGCAATAATTTCCTTGAGATGTAGAGATCATGGCCCGCATTGGCTTCCTCCAGGATGTGTGTTTCAGGACTGCGCAGCTTGACTCTTCCTCCCTGCCCAACTGTGCAGCCCCAGAGCTGAGGTACTTGTCTTTATTTCATTTAATTTTTGGTACCAGGAATCAAATTTAGGACTTTGTATATCCCCAATAGATACTTGTCTTTGTAGATTTTCCAGAACAGATCAGAAGGCAAACTGATCACCAGGCTGAGAACTAAGACTCCCAAGTCTGCTGTCCAGCAAAGGAAGAAATGAGAGCTTAGTCATGCCTTCAGTGGTAACTATTTGGGGAGTTCCTTTATGTGCTAGGCACTGTGCCGGGTGCGGGGAATGTAGGGAAACAAGACCAGACTCTATCCTTATTTGTCCTTTAAAAGAAGAGACAAATTCTCAAGGGTTTCTTCACGATTTGGACATCATAAAGAAGAGGCGCCACAAGAACACACTATGGTGGCGCCTCTTTCTCCAGGATAGCCCACCCTGCTTTCTCTGGGATGTTATTTTATCTTGCTTTTCCCTCTTTCACTCAGTCCAACTCACTCTGCAGAGCCAGTTTCTCCTGCACTCTTCACTTTTACTTTCTCCAATAACCTTTGTAACTGTTAAAAAAAAAAAAAAAGGAGGAGGAGGAGGAGGAAACAGACAAGGAAAATGCCTGCTGAGTACTTTAAGGAAATGCAAAGAATTGTTCCATATATCAGAAAACCAGGCAAGCTGAGGAGGAGGAGTCAGGAAAGCCTTCCCAGGAGATCTGTCCTTTGAGCTGGAGCCGGGAGGCCTGGTAGGCGCTGAGAAACTGCTAGGACATCAGCCCACTAAACAGAAGGCCAGCCTGAGACAACGGTCTACCTGTCCCTCCCCGCCAGGCCTCGCTCACCTAGGCCAGGCCTAGAGAGCCTGGCCAAGGTGCACGCCCAGGGCGCGGGGGCGGGGCCACAGCCCAGGTGCGGGGCGGTGGAGCTTCGCGGAGACAGGAAATGTGTCCCCAGCGGCGGCCCGTGGAGCGCTCCCGCGAGACGCGCACCTGCGCTCCAGGTGAGCAGGGAAAGGGGAGGGGGAAGGGTTGAGCCGGAGGCGGCTCACCTGGCGGAACAGGTAAGCTTCGCGCGGGCCAGAGAGGGCGAGAACTAGGGTGGCGCCAGTGTGGGGAGCCCCTCGAAGCTTTGTCGGGACAGAGGAGGGTCCCGGGCCCGGTTCCTCGAAGGCCACCCACCCACTTCCGGGGTGCGCGGGCCCGGCCCGGGAGCGGCCTGGGCGGGCGCCCGAGCTGGGCGGGCAGTGTGGGGCAAGCGGGCCATGCCCGCCCCTAGAGCTGCAGGGCCTGGGCCAGGAGCCGTGCTCGCCCGGCCGGGGAGCAGTGCCCACCCCAGGGAACGCTGTCAGGACCCAGGAGCTGGCGGAGGCCTTGCCGCTGGTTAGGGTGGTGCTTGCCCCGAGGGCAGTGCTGGTGTAGAGGCTGCGCTAGACCTGGGGGCCGTACTGGCGACAGGTTTTCCCATATATCCAGGATTAGGTGCCAGCGGATGACAGGGTCGGGCTGCGCTCCTGAGGAAGGATGCGTGGACGTCGCGCGCTCCAGCCGACCGTCATCCCGTGAGCCAAGCTGCACCTCCCGGACGGACGGGTGTTTGAGACTTGGCTGGGAACAGGGGTGGAGCAGATACTGCTGTGGCCGACCTGCCTTGGGGACCCTGGGAGGAGGGGTCTGTACAGAGACAGACTTCTGAGCTTATGTGTTTACAGGGCTAAGGAGAAAAGGCAAGCATCAATGAAAAGGGTGGGGGGACCGAGACCACCAGACCCTGTGGTAGTTAAAAAAATTTTGGAGACGTATGTTCACTGTGTAAATCTGGCTTGCCTTGAACTCACTGTGTAGCCCAGAATGGCCCCAAACTCGCATCAGTCCTGCTGCCTCAGCCTCCCGAGTGCTGGGATTACAGGCATGCATCACTACGCCCAGCCAGAGCTCCAGATTCTTGATATGTAAAGTGGATATGTAATACTTATTCACAGGGCAGTTGTGAGGGTTAAATAATGTGCCTGTCTTCCTTCATTCAAGCTTGTTTCTTGCCCATTCACTGCTGTTTCCTCAACATTTAGTACGGTGCGGAGCCCATCAATAAATACATCGGATGAACTTAATAGTAATGAGTCCTAAAGTCTTGGAGGTGAGAAAGAAGACAGTGACTATTGATGCACTTCAGAATTCAGTGTGGTTGAATTGTGTAGATGCTCCCACCCAAAGGTGTGAAAGATTGTGGTCTCACTGCAGGCCCTCCCTGGGCACAAGCTTGTCCATGCTGCTGGCAGCTTTGACTGCTCTTTTGCTTTTAAGAAACACATGGGATGGAGTAGGGGAAAAGACTTTTTTTTTTTTTTTGTCTTTTCGATAAAGAGTCTATGCAGTTCAGGCTGGCCTTGAGCTCACTTTGTAGCCCAGGCTGGTCTCAAACTCACTACAATCCTCCTGCCTCAGCCTCCGGGGTGCTGGGATTACAGGCATGAGCCACCACACCCGCCTCAAGACTCTTCTTTTGAGTGCTTAGATAGTGAAAAGAGTCTGGGGCCAGATAATTAAGTACAAATAGAAGTGTGGCTTCAGATAATTTATTTAACCTCTCAGTGCTTCAGCATGGTGATTACAGTACTACAAAATGGTGGTAAGAATTGGCTTATTACAGACCGAGTATTTAGAAGAATTCAGCTATCAGTGATCACTTTAGTGTGCAAAATCCTGTAGTTAGGAAATTTTGTTTGTTTTACAACTGTATCCACAGAGTTTAGAACTGTGTTTGGCACAAAGTAGGCCATTAGTAAATTTTTTATTGTTGTTGAGACATGGTCTGAGTTGTTGAGGCTATGTTCAAACTAGGGACTCTCCTGCTTCAGCCTTCCAGAGTGCTGAGGTTATAGGGATGTGCCATGATACTCAGCCCCTCAGTATTTAAGTGAATGAATGAATCTATATGTAGCCCTACACTGCTCAAACCAAGGAAAAGATTTTTAATCACATCCCTCCAGGTTCTGCATATTCCAATTTCAGTGTGCATACCTTCGGGTTTCACATACCCTCTCCTCCAAGACTGTTGGTCAGTTTGGATCTAAGTCCTTTTTCTTTCTACCCAATGGACCTGGTTTTATCCTGAGATCACATAGAAAGCTTTCATCCTCTGAAACATCTCCTCTTCCAGACCGAAGCAGTAGGAAGCCAATACAGGCCCTGCCCCTCAGCCATGGTCCTTGGGTAGATAGGCTTATCCTGGCACACTGGGTACAAGGCTGAGCCAGCCCACATAGTCCAGCAGAAGGCTGTGTAGAGAGGGGCTGCCATCAGACTAGGGGTTCTCGAGGCCCTTGAAGAAGTCATGCATGGGGTCAGAGGAGTGGTTTGAAGAGTTCCAGGTTCTCTACTTGCACACAGTTGAGTTTTTTTGTTGTTGTTGTTGGTTTGGTTGGTTTTGTGATACTGGGGACTAAACCCAAGGAGCACTGAGCTACATCCTCAGTCTTTTTTTTTTTTTTTTTTTTTTTGTCTTTTTGAGACAGGGTCTCTGTGTAGTTCAGGCTGGCCTTGAGCTCACTTTGTAGCCCAGGCTGGTCTCAAACTCACAATAATTCTCCTGCCTCAGCCTCCCCAGTGCTGGGATTACAGGTGTGAGCCACCACGCCCAGCTAGTCCTTTTTATTTTGAGACAATGTCTTACTAAGTTGCCCAGGCTGGCCTGGAATTTGCAATCCTCCTACCTCAGCCTTCTGAGTGGCTGAGGCAACAGGTGTGAGCAGCTACACTCAGCTGCTTCTAGATATTTATTGGTTAGTTTGAAACGTTTGAAATTAGGTTGCAGACACAATATTCCTTTACCTCTCTCAGTGCCTTGGTTTGTGTTTTCTAAGAATAAAGAACATGGTCTTAAATGATTATAGTAATCAAATTCAGATTTAACATTATTATTATTATATAATACACAATCTATTTTCTAATTTTGCCAATTATCCAGTTTCTAGTTTTCCCCCTAATCCCTGATCCTGTTCTAGGTAATACTATAGTTAGTTGTCATGTCTCAAACTGGACTTGTCTGATGCATTTTTGGCAAGAATACATCAAAGCGTCATTGTATTCTTAGCACATGGCATCAGGGGAGGTACTTGATGTCCTTTCATCTCATTCCTAGTAATATTAACTTTGATTAAAGTGGTACCTGCTAGAAGATTTGTGGATTTTTTTGTTTTTGTTTTTTAAGTTTTCACTGGCTGCCACAGGTAAAAGGGATTGGAGCTGGCCAGAATGGGAGCATTGGGCTATTTGACTGAGAGAGGATGGTGATGCCGCTTAGGGAGGTGGCATTGTTTTGCCCAAGGCACGTAGCTTGTAAGTGTCAGAACTGGAACTAGAGTACAGATAACTTGGTGCCCAGTCCTGTTCCTCATGCATCTGTAGTTCTTAGGACACCAGTCTCATTAAGTCAGAGATAAAAGGACATGGGGTCTGTATCTCAGAAAAGACAAACTAGGGACAGTCACTGATTAAGGACCCTCCCAAATACACCACTGCAAAACTTTCCCTGACTCCCTCAGGCACTTATTTACTCCCATAATGCCTTTAATATCTTGTGCATCCAACCTGTTCTGTTGTTTAAGTTGCTGGTAATGGAATCCTGGGCCTCGAATATGAGAGGCAAGTGCTATATTCAATCCAACATGATCCATCTTACAAACTTTTCTTTTTCTTTTTTTTTTTGTAGGACTCGGGATTGAACCCAAGGCCTTCACACTGATCTACAACCCCCAGGCCTTTTTTATGTTATGTTTTTGAGGCAGGATCTCAGTAATTCACTAAGTTGCTCAGGCTGGACTTGAACTTGCTATCCTCCTCTTTCATCTCCCTGAGTGCAGGGATTACAGGCATGTACCAACACAGCCAGCTCATCCTATATGACTTTTTTTTTTTTTTAAATTTTTTTTCTTTTAAAGACAGAGTCTGGGCTGGGGATTTAGCTCAGTGGCATAAGCGCCTGCCTGGCAAGTGCAAGGTTGTGAGTTCGATCCCTGGTAAAAAAAAAAAAAAAAAAAAAAAGACAGAGTCTCACTATATAGTTCAGGCTGGTCTTGAACTTACTATGTAGTCATGTAATCCAAGCTGCCCTCAAACTTGCATCAATCCCCTTGCCTCACCCTCCCAAGTACTGAGATTATAGGCATGCATCACCACACCCAGCATCTATTAGCTTTTAATTTTAAACATCTGTTTTTACTATAAAACTATGTATAAATTGAGAACAGGGTCTGTACTTCATCTTTGGTTCTAAAACAACTGACATACAGCCTCAGTTTTGTTGTCTAATCAAAGGAAGTAAAACTGCTTGGCATTAAATGTTCTAGGAGAGCAAATCTGGTCAGACTGAAGAGGACCATTCCATGTCTGACCTGAGGGATAGAGGAAGGAAAGTAGTAATCAATTCCATAGCAGGTCAGAGAGAAAGGCGTTTATTGCATAGTGTCAGAGGTTCTTACCAACAGCAGAAAGAAGCCAGAGAGATCATTTTTAACAAGTGAGATCCTAAATCTTTTTTTTTTTTTTTTTTGGTAAAAATGTATGTTAAAAGTACCATTTTTATCACAGTGGTACATGCCGGTGATTATGGTGATTACAGCTACTTGGGAGGCTGAGGCAAAATGATTACAAGTTCAAGCCCAACCATCTGGGCAGTTAAGCAGGATCCTGCTGCAAAATAAAAAGAGAATGCTGGGCTGTAGTTCAGTGGTAGAGCCCCCCTGGTTTCAATCTCCGGTACTACTGAGAAAAAAAAAGACTATTTTAGGGGTTAGATAGTATAGCTTAGTGGTACAGCACATACACAAAATTAGATCCTCAGCACCATATTTTAAAAAAGTGGAAAATTCTCATTTTAATCTTTTTGTAAAACCATCTTTAAGTGTACAGTTCTATGGCAATAAAAACATTCACACCATCATCCATCCCCAGAATTTTTCCATCTTTTGCAGTAGAAATTCTGGATCCATTGAACACTAATTTACTATTTCCCTTTTCTCCCAGGATCAGGAACCACAATTCTACTTTCTTTTTTTTTTTTTTTTGATACCGGCCATTGAATTCACGACCTCGCACTTGCCAGGCAGGCGCTTGTGCCACTGAGCCAAACCCCTGGCCTAACAATTCTACTTTCTATCCCTATGAATCTGACTGTTCTAGATATCTCATATAAAAGAATATGTTTGTTCTTGTCTTATCAAAAGATCTTCAAAGTTCACACATGTGATAGCATGTATCAGAACTTCATTCCTTTTTATGGATGAATAATATTTCACTGTATGAATATACCACACATTGAGTCATTCATCTGTTGTTGGATACTTTTGTTGTTATCACTTTGCGTTTACTATAAATAATGTGAAGTATTATACAAATACTTGTTCAAGTCTCTCTTTTCAGTTCTTTTGAGTATACATCCAGAAGCAGAATTGCTAAGTAATATAATTCTACAATTTAATTTTCTTTTCTAACAGTGCTGGGGATTAAACCCAGGGTCTCACGAAGGGTAGGTAAACAGTCTCACTGAGCTACATCTTTAGCCTTTTATTTTTTTATTTTGAGGTAGGACTCTCAAAGCTATAAAGGTTGAACTTAAACTTTTGATCCTCCTGCTTCAGCTTCCCAGAGTGCTGGGGTTACAGGCATATGCCACTACACCTGGCTAGATTTTTGAGAAATTGCCACACTTTTCCACAGTAGCTGCACCATTTTATAGTCTCACCAACAATGTACAAGGGTTCTGCTTTTCTCATTTTAACACTTGAGAGGTTTCTTCCTCTTCTCCTTTTCCTTCCCCTTTGCCTTCTTCTTCAATAACAGTCATTTAGTAGGTGTGAAGTTCCAGGAAATTTTAAGTCATAGACCACAGAGAGAAATTTCACTTGGGAGAGAAGAACACAGCAGAGGAGGGTATATGGGCATCCTTGACCCATCCATATCACAGGCCTCTGAGAAGCCAGAAGTCTGAAGCACTTTGGGTCAACTCAGCAGCTTGTCCCTGATCTGTGGTCCTGGCTTCTCCCCTGCAGGTGCCTGGCTGCAGCAAATCATGCAGTGAGCCATGCCCCGACCAGGACAGCCTCGCCCATCATCTGGGCCGGCTCGCTTAGGACCCTGGGAGCAGCCAACAGAAATATGCCTGGAGACCTATGATGACCCACCCCAGCCTCCACCAGGCCGACGCACCCGTAGGCCAGACCCCAAGGACCCTGGGCACCATGGGCCAGAGAGCATTACCTTCATCTCCGGCTCTGCTGAGCCAGCCACTGAACCTCCTGCCTGCTGCCTGCTCTGGCGGCCCTGGGGGTGGGACTGGTGCCGGGCTGCCTTCTGCTTCCGCCGCTGCTGGGATTGTCTCCAGCGCTGTGGGGCCTGTGTGCGGGGCAGCTCCTGCTTGTCTGCTGAGGACTCTGTTGAAGGGGCTGGTGAAGCTAACTGGGCCAAGGAGCACAATGGGGTACCCCCTAGCCCTGACCATGCACTCCCCAGGGATGGCCAGCGGCTCAAGTCTGCTATGGGAAGTAGCTTTAGTTACCCTGACGTCAAGCTCAAAGGCATCCCTGTGTATCCCTACCGCAGCACCACCTCCCCAAATCTTGATGCGGACTCCTGCTATAAGGAGCCACTGGCTGAGCCCCCTCCCATGCGCCACAGCCTGCCTAGCACTCTTCCCAGCAGTCCCCGCGGCTCTGAGGAGTACTATTCTTTCCATGAGTCGGACCTGGACCTGCCTGAGATAGGCAGTGGCTCCATGTCAAGCCGGGAGATTGACGTGCTCATTTTCAAGAAGCTGACTGAGCTGTTCAGTGTCCACCAGATTGATGAGCTGGCCAAGTGCACATCAGACACTGTGTTCCTGGAGAAGACCAGTAAGATCTCAGACCTGATCAACAGCATCACACAGGACTACCACCTAGATGAGCAGGATGCTGAGGGCCGCCTGGTACGAGGCATCATTCGCATCAGTACCCGGAAGAGTCGCAATCGCCCACAGACCTCAGAGGGGCGCTCAGCCCGGGCTGTTGCTCCAGACAGTGGCCATGAGACCATGGTGGGCTCAGGACTCAGCCAAGATGGTAGGTGGGGCAGGAGGGGTACATTAGGGGAGGCTGTGGCCACTGAAGGGTTAAATTGGGCACTCTGGCCTCTGTGGTGCTCTCCTTAGCCAGTCGCTGCTCTTCCCCTCCTTCCTCTCAACTCCTGTGCAGCACTTACTCCACCTCCCACTCTGACCCTTCACAGTGAGGTCTGAACAGGACAAAGGAGCATGCAGACCCTGGAGGCTCTCTGGCCACTGCTATTCCCAGAAAGGACAAAGTTCTCTCCAGGTCATCAAGCTCACCTAACAGGTTCCTTTTCTTTCCTGTTACCACCTGCCAGAGTTGCTTCCAGATCTAGCCTGAGTAATAAGACCCAGGGCCCTTGTGAATTTGGACTTTTGACTTGGCTGGCCTAACCAAATCCCCTGCAACCACACATGTGCACACAGTCATTAGAGTGAGCACATGCCCCAGAGTTTATCCTTGTTTAAGCATTATTTCTCTAGTTCTGCCCAGAGTGAGTGGCCCTTCCCTCATTGGGTCTCAAGCAGAATTAGGGGTGGAGTTGAAAGGATGTGATAATGACCGCTCCCCTCTCATGTCCCCTCTCCCCCAGAACTGACAGTGCAGATCTCCCAGGAGACGACAGCAGATGCCATCGCCAGGAAGCTGAGGCCATATGGAGCCCCAGGTGTGGTCCTGACCTGATGAGGAGTGCAAGGGGTGGGAGATTACCCTAGGGCCCCCTGCACATGCTCTTCCCAGCTGCTTCTTGGGGTGGGCGAGAAAGGGACAGCCACAGATCCATTCCACTGCTCTAACTGGCTTGAAGCAAGGGGCAGGTATCCAGATGCATGAACTAGAAGTGACCCAACCACAATCTTTAAGATGGGTCTCTGAGAAGCAAAGTGAAGCAGAGGCCATCCAATCTGTTGCTGCAAAATGGCTTGGTTTCTGCTACTCTCTTCTGTGCCTTCACACCACCACCCTGAGAACAGGGCCATTACCCTTTTACAGAGAGGGAGGCTGGGGGTCAGAGATCAAAATACTGAGTGGGTCTCCCAGGCAAGATGACTGACCACACTCAAGCCTTGCTCTATTCCTTCTCAGCAGGCTTCTTCCTAACAGTGGGCCCTGGATGAGCTTCTTCCCCTCTCTGAGCCTTTGCTTCCTCCCCCACCAGGGTACCCAGCCAGCCACGACTCATCTTTCCAGGGCACTGACACGGACTCATCAGGGGCACCCCTGCTCCAGGTGTACTGCTAATCCCCAGGTGTACTGCTGAGCTCAGCAGCCCCAACCCCTCCTGGGTGAAGCATGGCCTACAGAATAGCGGGACCAGGATCCCTTTGGGAAAGGCTGGACCATAAGCAGTACCCACTCTGCTGCTTCTGTCCTGGCTGACTGGTTCTTGGACCAATGCATTTCACAGGATCACGGTGCCTACATCCCCTGCATACCCGGCTGGCTTGACCCCTGCCCAAGCCTATTCCTTCCTGTGGCCTGATCAAAGGATATAAGGACTTGGGAAGTTACTTTCTGGCATTAAATCCTGACTCCATCCCAAACATAAAACATTTAAAAGAAGTTTAAGTGGACTGGGTTGGGGTGGGCTGGGCCTCTGCATGGTGTTCTATGGATAGTACCCACTCAACATTACGTTTTGTTGAGTGGTCTGTTGTGGTTCTTGACTAATGTACATGTTAACTTGATAGTGCTTACAAATTCAAAGATAACAGATGCCTGCCTGATCATCTAGGCTACAACATAATCCTCTGTGCCATTTGCCTTAACTGCTGCTTAGAGCTGGAGACAGGACCTAGGTACCCAATGAAGCTCAGTGTTGCAGATAAAGTGGGAGCAACACTACCTATCACTGGTTCACTGCACGTTCTAGGAGACAAAGGGCCAAGAAAGGACTATACCTGAGAAAGGTTTGGCAAGTGGTTTTTGTCACTGCAGATTCTTCCAGGGAGGCTTGTCTAGACTGCTTCTGCCTGCACACTAGCCTATTTGTAGCCATTTGTCAGTCTCCCCAAATTCCTGGTTGTCAGTCAGCCACTGCCCCCCTTTTAGGCTAGAGGCTGTTGCGCTCGTTGGTGTTAACAGCACTATCATTTTTAGTTATCTGAGCCTTTCCAAGAATGAGTGGGAGTTGGAGGCTCAGAGAAGTCATAAAGTTAGTAGTCATTTAGTTGGTGACTGGCTCAAGACCTTGAAGCTGACCTCCTATGGGCAGCCCCCAGCTACATACCTCACACAGGCATGTCTGTTCTTTGTTGGAAAGTTTGGGGTGAGCCTGTCAGCCCACCCTCAACAGAAAATAAGCTGTAAGATGTTTAGAAGTTCCCCTCCCCGACTCCCTCTTCACTTGCAGCCCTGTCCTTTTTTTGGGGGGAGGGGGGGCGGATTGAGATAAGGTCTTAACTATATAGCTCAGACTGGCCTAGAACTCAAAAAATCCTGCCTGTTTCCATCTCCTGAGTGCTAAGATTACAGATGGGTACCCTATAGCAGGTTTTTGTTTTTTAGAGATTTAACAGTTTTAACTCAGGGACCAAAGCCTTTTTTACTGCACCACCACTAGGGGCATGCTTCAGAAGGCAACCAGTAGACAAACTGTGCTTGTTACTCAATTTCTTACTAGTGGCATAGGATGGTGCCCTGGGGCCATGACCACAGGAACCAGTTTAAGTTCCAGTAATCTAACTGGTCACTCTCATCCAGATCAAGCCTTCACCAAGAATGAACTGCCCAGGTTGGGATGTAGCTCAGTGGTAGAAGACTTGCTCTGCACCTATGAAGGTCTGATCCTCAGTACCACTAAATGAGCAAAGAAATGAAAGAAATAACCACAGTGCACCAGAGCTGAGGAGAGTGATTCACACCCCTCCACTCCAGCATGGGCCACAGAGCAACATTTTCTAATTAACTTTGTGGACCACTATTTGCATTCCCAGGAAAAAAAGAACTGATCAAGCTTGGGAAACAGAGCCAGGTGCTGCTTAACCTCTTGGCCCCTGCACTCAATGACCTCCACCATCTGACTGCAGCAGGTCCAGGCCAGTTCTAGGGGCTTCGTCTGGGCAGAGGTAGATACCTCTGTGCCCTAGCCCTCCTAGGAATACTAAAATGTGCAGCAGTGTGCCTCACTAGATATCATCCTGCCCACCAGCCAGCTTCCTGTCGCATACTGAGCAGATGTGAAAAACTGAGGCAATCTTATCTCCCACTCCTGAGCCAGTGTCCCCCTTGCTCTTGTGCCCTTGGGACATAGTCCATAGTTTGAAAAACGTTGGATTAAGGGCTAGGCAGTTATCTTTGAGAAGAAAATCAAATCATTATGTCCTTCAGGAGGCTAAGGTAAACTGTTGCAAGTTTGAGACTAGCCTGGGCTATAAAGTGAGTTCAAGGCCAGACTGAACTGTGTAGCAAGACCCTGTCTCAAAAAGCAAAAAACAAAGAAACAAAAAACATTACATCCAGCTGGTCTTAATCTTTGCTAAGTCATGGGCTCCCTTGAGAATCTAACATGTTTTAGTTTCTTCAGCCAAAAAAATTCACCTCTCAATACCAGAGAGACGAAGGCCTTGCCCTGTAAGTAATGGAAAGAAACTGAGGTGCAGAGAGGGCAAGACAAGCATTTGTCTTGGGTCACACGGCAGAATCTGGGTTCAAAGTCAAAACCCTAGCTTCCAGTGACAGGCAAAAGCTGGTTCCAGGGGGAAAGGCCAAAGGGAGGAGAGGACACAGGTCAAGCTGGGTAAATAGCTTTAATGTGTAACAGTAGGCCTACTGGGGAGGACAAGACCTCCAAGGCCCCAGCCGTTCTCCCATGTCCTGTAACCCATGTACCTGGGCCAGCCCTCTGTCTGCCCCAGCCCAGAGGCTCCCAGAGTCTCAGGGAATGATGGGAAAGGAGGTTGGATAGCTCCCAAGAGTTCAGGGAGGTAAACACAGAGCTAGTTGAATTTGGCCTTGGAGAAGTCCATCTCTGGATGCTGATCCATGAACCTAGGGAAGTGGAAGTTGATAGTTAAACAGTCTGCCCTTCTCCCCAAACCACAAAATCAAGTCTAACTTTAGAACCCTGAGAAATGTGGCACTGGGCAAGGCAGGGCCCCGGGTGTTTGAGGCCCATCTGAGCCCCTGGGTCTGGAAACAGAGGTGTCAACACTGGCACTATTTTCACAGGTGGCAGTGACCGCCTGTTACCCTTTGCTTTCTCTCGGGCGGGCCTTGTCCTCGAGGTGACCTCTGCAAGCCAAGGCCACAAAGCCAAAAACTTGGCTCCCTCATGCTGGAAACTGTGCAGGGAAGCTTAGTCCTGCTGAATGACCCACTCAGTGCTGTGACCCAGGTCTGACCCCATCCCCCCAGACAACCACCCTCCTGACACCTCCATCTCTGAGTTGCTTACTTTTTCAGGATCTCCTGCTTCTTCTGCTCATCTGATGTGGGCAGCCCCATGGACTTCTGTCTCTGGTCATACATCATTTTTTCCACCATGCTCCGTGTCTCACTATCCAGGTCTGACAGCTGGGGGCAGGCAGGAACAAGAATGGGTGACACGGGCTGGGGATTAAATGCTCAACAGCACCTGCCTTGCAAGCACGTGGTCGAGAGTTCAATCCCCGGTACCCATAAAAAAATTAAAAAAAAAAAGAGGGTGACGCTGAGGAACCACTTAGGACCCTCCCTTTCCTGCAGAAGCTCCCCCAACCAACTGGGGCTAACCTTGGAGTTCTCAGGATTAATCTTCTTGGTATTGATCTCAGGATCAGTGGACACCAAGCGACTCCACCACTCCATCTTATTGATCTGTGAAGAGGCAGACACCCAGGGGGATGGGAGGGACTCACACTCTGTGCCCCAGAAGCCATCTCTCGACCTTTCCACAACCTAACTATCCCCCATGTCCTATACCTGAGACCCACACAGGTGTGTGCTAAAACCAGTGGAATGCATGAGTCAAACCTCTGCCCTCCCAGCATCTGGGACAGACATGAAGTCAGTGATGAAGGAAAGGAAAAAGACAGAGATGGTGAACCAGGGTATGGAGAGAAGCAAAAGTGACACTGAGGCTAAGCCCTAAAGTATGAGAAACACAGAGGCCAGGGATATACCTTAGTGGTACAAGTGCCTGCCTGGCAAGCGTGAGGTTATGACTTTAATCCCTGGTACCAAACATAAACAAATATAAGCAGTACGCAGTACCAGAGGACAAGAAGAAAAAAGTGGGAAAGAAATTCCACCTAGGAGGAAAGCAAGCACAAGGTGAGCCAGGTTGGCTGGGGCAGACCATCTCTCCTGGGCAAGGCTGTCTCTAGATCCCAACTCCTTTATAGAAGGTCATGATTTATTGGTGTCTGTCCCACCTCTCTGGGGAAGACAGTGAACTGGAGAAGCAGACTTTGAGGTCACTTTGCTTTTCTACATTTTGCTCACTATTCTCTCTCAAGCCTTAGAAAAGTACCAGGACCATAGTAGCTGTGGAACTAAACACGTGCCAAGTCTGACAAAATTAAGAGGCTAGGCCTGAAAACTATTCAGCCCTAATTCCACCCTATCCCACCTCCTACTGCCACCCATCTTAGAGAAGCAGAGGCAATTTCAGCTCTTTCCTTACTTCAAAAACAAGGGAATACTATAAAGGGTCTTGCTGTGGGGATTACATAAAATAATCTCACAGGCCCCGAGCATAGCCCAAGTGAACAGCAAGCCTTCCCACCCCAACTCCTACTGTCAGCACCCAGGCTAGGAGGGCAGGCCACATGTACCTTCTCCAAATGCACAGTCACCACTTTGTTGTCCTCAATGAGCCAGGAGCTCTCCTCTACCTTCACCTCATTGTACAGCTCCCCATCAATGATTGGTGGCTGCCCCTTGAGCCCCACCCGGAGGTGGCGTCGCTGGATGTCCACCACCACATCCTTCCCCTTCAGCCGGAAGTTAACATGGAAGGTCACTGCCAGCTGCACAGAACATAGGAGTCATGAGGGGTCAGGAGGAACTGCTAGGACCCCAGGGAATTCCTAGCCCTTGCCCCTGGCCCCAGCACTCACATCCAGCTCTGACAGGGTCTGGGTCCAACGGTAGTTGGGCAGGTCAGCCCCATTTCCTAAGTTGGGCTTCAGTTTCCCTTTGTCCTTCTCGTCCTCCTCCTCTTCATCTTCCTCAGCCTCCTGCTCACAGTCAGTGGTGCTCAGCTACTTGACAGACACACACTGAAGCCCCAGGGCCAGGCCCAGCACTGGCACGGAGCATATAGCCACAACACAAAACAGATCTGGTCCAGACTCCCAAACGCTGGTCGACAGGGAACCAGGCAGAGGTAAAATCGGGTTCTGATCTCTGCCCAGGAGTGCAAACTATA
The DNA here is from genome assembly GCA_004027455.1 of Hydrochoerus hydrochaeris. NCBI lineage: Eukaryota > Metazoa > Chordata > Mammalia > Rodentia > Hydrochaeridae > Hydrochoerus > Hydrochoerus hydrochaeris. The sequence goes on along the minus strand of PVLA01007248.1, from coordinate 47,289 downwards.
CCATGTGACAAAGGACATGACTGGGCCCATGACCTCCACCCACCTCCAATGGTGCCTGTACAAGCACTGCCCTCTCTGGCTCTTGGCTTTCCTGTCCAAGATAAAGGCCAGTGGGTTTTCTGTTTGTTTTTTAAACTCAGATCCCTTTGCCCATGTCTCTGAGCAGAATGTTGAAATATAGGGAGGATCCCCAAAGCTGGGGGCAGGGAAAGGGAAGAAAGAACGTTCCACAGCAAGAGGAAGGCTCCTACTACTCAACCCCCTGGGCTAGCCCTGAGAGACTCCAGTTCATCTCACCTGCTTCCCTGGGGGACCAAGGCTGCCATTCTTAAGCTGAGCTTCATGGTTCTCAGCATCCTTTTTCTATGGCAAAGGACACAGCAGTTGGCAACAGGACTCCACTTCCTAGTGCCAACAGGATTCTGAAGGGTATGGGTACGGAAAGGAAAGCATAGCCTTACCTTGTCAATCTCCAACTGGAGCCTCTCTGCCTCCTCATCAGTCAGCTCCTGGATCTGCGGCCCGGTATTCTCTGCCTTGGCTTCTTTGGCCAGCCTGGCTGCTCGCTCGGCCTTCTCCCTCCGCTCAGTCTCCTGCCGAGCTCGCTTCTCCCTCCGGGCCTTCTGGGCCAGCTGGTTGTGGTGATTAAAGGTCTGTGTGATGAGCTGGGGGAGATGATGAGATGGGAGAGAAAGTGATGAGGCTGGAGAGCAGGGCATAGTGTCCCAAGGGATAGAGTCCAAGCATTGCTATCTGCTGAGTACCAGGCAAAGCACTGTATGCAGAACCTCAGTTCCCCACCCCCAAAATGGGGATAATATAGCCATCTCGAAGAGCTGTAATTCATATATCTCAACAGCACTTGGCTCAATAAATGATGCCAGCTTTAGAAAGTGAGGCTGAGCCAAGCAGAACTCAAGCCTCAGCCCTATCTCGGGGCCATACCTGCCTGCTCTTCAAGATCTCTCCTACCTATCCATATCGTTTCTAGGGCACTCCCAGCTGGGCAGCACAAAATGCCACCCCAGAATGGCCACAGTAGCAGGATGCCAGTTTTCCTGAGAGAAAAGCTTGGTCTCCCTCTCCCCAGCTAGCAAGCCAGAAATTTTGATTCTTTTCTCTTAAAAGCCTTCCCAGGATGTTTTCACCCTGCAACCTGCTGGCTGCCACCCAGGGGTTAACCCCACTGGCTCCTGTGGTATCTGGGTGTGTGTCCTCAGACAAGTGAACAGCTTGTGACTCTTTCTAAACCCATTTCCTCATCTGTCAGGACTGAATATGACAACACCCATCAAAGCAATGTATACAATGCTGGCTTCCCAACACTGCTTGGCTGGCCGGGGCTGTGCCCATCAGCAGCAGGGGTAAGGAACGCATACTGTGCTGTAGCAACCCAGCGTGCTTCTCCCAACCTGCAGTATCAGCACCGCCTTAATCTACCTGAAAAGCTCAACCTCAGGCCCCACTCCAGACCGAATGACCAGAGACTCTGGAGTGGGACCTCTGTGGTTACCTCTGTCTAAAAGAAACTTTGGGATGCATTGTTCTTTGCCTAGAAAGTCTTTTTCCCTACTCCCAGGTCACCCTCTCTGACCAGCTCAAGTGTCTTTTACCTCTGCTAGACCACACATGGTGCACCCACTCGGAGGCTACATGGGGCATCCACCATGTGATCACTGGTCTATAAACCACATGCCAAGCATCTGAATCAGAGCTGGATGTAAGAAGAAGTCTGCAAGGACTCACAGTCACAGAAGTCACTCATAGGGTCTCACATCTAGGATTTTACCAAATGCCTGTGGCTTCCTATTAGTCTTTGCCCATTCCTCCTCTAACTCCCAACCCTCATCCTGCAAGGGCCACTGAAAGGAAACCTCCCCACAACCACATGCATTAACAGAAGAGGAAGGTAGCCAAGTGTGTGGTGCACACTGTAATCCCAATACTTGAGTGGCTGAGGCAGGAGAAGTGCAGCAAGTTTGAGGTCAACCTGAACTACATAACAAGATCTTTCTCAAAAAAACAAACAGAAAAATCAAAAAACAAAAGACGGAGGTGAGATATGATCCACCTGAAGGCTACTGTGCTGTCAAAGAGAAACAACAGGTCATGAGACAGTTACGCAGCAAAGCTGTTCCACTAAGGACCTTGTCCCATGTCCCTAATCGGTGGGGGGGGGGGACCTTGAACTCAAGCCATTTATCAACCAGTGGCCAAGGGAGGGCGAGACCAGGGCCGTCCCCTGTCCCAGCCCCACTAAATCATGTCACATCCCATTTGTCCTATTCCTTCCTAGCTCTTGGAGGTTACCTGAGGGCAGAGCTGAACCAGCAGGCAACTCAAGGCCAATCATAGCAGCCTCCGATCCCCCTCCTAGTCTCCTCCCCTCAGGACACCCTGACCATCTGGCAGCCTCTCACAGGTGCCAACCCAGAGGCTATCATGGGGTCAAGCTTCAGTTACGGCACACATCGTTAAGAACCACAGCTCAGTGGGGCAGGCTGGGTACATGAGCAAAGGCTTTCCCTGACCAGGCTGGGTGACAGACTTAGAGCACTTCCCAACTGTCTGACCAGGGCAGAGCTCAAAGACACCTAAACAGAACCCGAAGGCATGAGGCCTTGACCCTGACCACCCATCCCAACACACCGCATCACAGCATTCCAACACACACGAGGGAGATGGCACATTCAAACAGCAGGTCACAGTACCTGACTGTGCAGGGGATTCTCAATGAGAAGGCTGCTGAATTCCGTCTCAACTGAACAATTCTCCGGTCTTACAACCCCACCACAGCCCTCCTTCCCCTTGCCCCAAACCAGGGACTGTTTGGTCTGGAGCAGTGGGTCTGGTCCCTGCTCTTGCACCACTCCCTAGCTGCCTCACACAGGGCCCCTGGAGAAAGACTGCAAGGTCTCAGCTAGGGGTTATCTGGAGGACTGGTAAACAGCAGGTAGGCCCCTACCTAAGGGACAGATCCAAAGGTCCCGGACAATACAACTACCAAAACATCACTGCGGGCCACTGTAACGATCCCCAGAACCAACTCAGGGTCTCCTTACCCTCACCCACAAGCCAGGGCCCTAATCTTAAGGAGTGGCAGCAACATCCACCCAGGTGCCAAAGGACAGAGCAAAGAAGTCACTTGTGATCCTCAACCTGGTATCAATGTTACATGATGTAGTGTAGTATCATTCTGGCTGCCTCAAGCTGAGCCTATCCCTTTTCCCTCAGGGTGGGCCCTCCAGGCTAACCAGTCCACAGCTCCCCATAACACACAATACAGAGCTCAGCCTTCCAGACCTTCTGTGCCCGAGTCCTTCTGCTTGGCCATGGTGACCTAGACCTCCAGAGGAGTCCTCAGCTCCTCCCCTGGTAGACTCAGGTTCTAACCCAAGTCTTTTCATACCACAGTGCCAAACTCTCCAACTTTGTTCATGCTGCCTCTTGCAGCCAGGACACCCTTTTGCCCTCCTCTACTGTCCCAACCTCACTGTGGCTTTCAGGGTACTCAAGTGCTGCACCTTCCCCAAAACCTTTTTGGAATCTCATCAAGTGAATGCCCTCTGACTCCCAAAGCTCTACAGATCTGTAGCCCTCAGAAGCAGGATCTGAAAGAAAGAAAAAAAAAAAAAAAGAAGCAGGATCTGTATCTGACTTATCTCTCCAGCACCTGAAGTACCTCATACATGTTGTCTGAAGATAGAAGAATATTACAAAACGACTTACTAAATACTAATCTACTGGGGACTATATTTACTCAAGCATGCAAACCTGTAATCCCAGCACATAGGAAACTGAAGTAGGAGGATTATAACTGTGAGGCCAGCATGGGCTACATTATGATTTCAAGGCCAGCCTGAGCTAAAAAACCAGACTCTCAAAAAACAAATAGGGGGGGCAAGAGTTTAGCTCAGGGCCATAAACACCTGGCCTGGCAAGCACAAGGTCATGAGTTTGATCCCTGGTACAAAAAAAAAAAAAAACAGGAAATTTAGAAGAATCAATGACACAAAGATCACCCTGTAGTTCAGTGGCAGAACGCTTGTCTAACATGTGAGGCCCTGGGTTCAATCTCCACTCCTAAAAAAGAAAGACAGACAATGGATGGGAGAGGAGTAAGGAAAGAAAGAATGAAACAAAGATAAATAAAATTTTTAAAAAGAACCATCAGGTATCCTCTACTACAGCTAAGGACAGACAGTAATGACTACTGAAAACTAAGGAGAGGGAATCTAGCATGACATAGAAACCTCCAAATGCAGAGGGCTATGACAACACTGTGATTCACTCAAGGTGTGCACAGGGCAGTGGAGACAGGGCCTGGCACTGCCACTGATAATGGCCCATGTCCTCTGACACAGATTTCCCTCTTGACTCAGTAAGAACCACAACAGCCTGGCACACACATCTGAAGTCTAGGAGTTTACAGCAACAGTGAGGAAAAGCCTACTTATAGGTCACCTTTAGCACCCAGCAAGAAATCAAACAACTGTTCTTAAAGCCATGAATAAGGAGCTTTTCCTGTATAATCTTTCTAGGTAACCAGAGGCTTGAGAGGGAAAAGTTTCCATTAATAAAGGAAGAGATAATAACAGAGGCTCAGCACTTTGCAAACCTCTACAAATACAACAGAGTTTAGGCACAATAAACAATTGCTAATTTCACAAAATGAGAAAAATGAAACATTATGTGCTTACTGAACGAGTACACCAAACCATCTACCAAGTAGTTCTGGGGAACAAAAAACCTCAGCTAAGCAAATCAAGCCTGATACAGCAAATCCAAACGACAAAGAATTGTAGTAGCTGGGCATGGTGGTACAGGCCTGTAATCCAGCAGTCTAGGAGTCTATGGCAAAGGACCACCAGTTTGAGCCCAGTCTGGGCAACTTAGTGACTTTGTGAAACTCTTATCTCAAAATAAAAAATAAGAGGGCTAGGGTTGTAGTTTTGTGCAAAGGCCCTGGGTTCAATCTTCAGTACCACCAAAAACAAACCAAACCAAAATGTAGTAATACCATGGGAAGGTTAGATACCATCAGAAATACCAATATTTGGCTTTTGTCCCAGGTTCCTGAAACACCTTCTAAATCCTTTGGAATTTCCTGAATGGCAGGAGTTATCTTTTATTCTAAGAAGGTCACTCATTAGAACTCTAAATACATAACTTCAGAATGGGGGAAGGTCAGTAAGACCCAGCAAGATCAGAGGGTTGGACCTATTAGATCCAATCTCCAACTTCCCAGGAGTGAGAGGATCTGGAAACTGAGCTGATCACCAATGGCCAATGATTTAATCAATCATGCCTAAGGAAGGAAACTTCCATAACAATTCCTGAATGACAGGGCTTAGCAAATTCCTGGGTAGGGGAGCACATTAAAGTACTAGCAGGGAAGGAAGACCAGAGAGGCAGGGAGGCTAAATATCCCCAAGCCCTGCTCTCTGCCTCATTCACGTGGCTCTTCCTGATTCTTACCCTCTATAGTAAACCAGTAATTATAAGGAGAACAATAACAGCAAATAAAACTCTTTCTCAAGTTCTGTGTCATTCTAACAAATTACTAAACCTAAGGAGGTTAATGTAGGAATTGTTGATTTATGGTCAGAAGCACTGGGATTGGACTGCAGTGTGTGTCAAGCGGGCAATCCTGTGGGACTCAGCCCTCACCTATGGGGTCTGCCCTAACTTAGGTAGTGAAATGAATTACAGGTTGTACAAATGTGTCTGGAAAATTGGTTGTTGAGCAGGAAAAAAAACCATACCAGCTAGGAGCAGCTCAGTGGTAGAAGGTGTGCTTAGCATGTCTGAGGTCATGGATTTGATCCCCAACACCAAAAAAGAAAGAGCCAGGCACAGTGGCAGATGCTTGGTCTGCAAGACCAAGGCAGGAGGGGATCACCAAGCACAAGCCCAGCCCAGGCAGCTTAGACTTTTTCTCAAGAAAAAAAAAAAGGGCTGGGGATATAGCTCAGTGTAAAGGCTCTGGGTTCAATTCCCAAAAAGAAGGAAGCGGGGAAGGTCAATCGGTTGGTCAGTAGCCCCTATCTGGTATTAGAAGCAAAGGTTGTGGGCTAGGTATGCTAGCACATACCTGAAATCCTGACACCCAGGAAGCTGAGGCAGGCAGAACACACATTTAAGGCCAGCCTGGACAATTTAGCAAGGTCTTGTCTCAAAACAAACAAACAAACGAAAAACATATACAGGGGTGAGGGATATAGCTCAGTGGCACAATGCCTGCAAGGCAAGGTCCTGAGTTCAATTCCTGGTACGTATACAAATGGCCAACAAACATATGAAAGATGTACAACACCTCTGATCATGAGAACTGCAAATCAAAACCACAATGAGACGCTACTACGTCTACTAGAATGGCTTCTTTAAAAAACAAAACTGCTGGGCATGGTGGTCCACACCTGTAATTCCAGTACTTGAGAGCTGAATCAGGAGGATCACTGTCAGTTCGAGACCAGCCTCGTCTACAAAGTGAGCTCAAGGCCAGTCTGAACTGCAAAGTGAGATCCTGTCTCAAACAGACAACAAACAAACAAACAAAACCAAGTATTGATGAACATGTAGAGAAACTGCAAAGCATGCATTCTGTTGGTGGGAACATCAAATGGTGCATCCACTATGAAAAACAGTACGGTAGCTCCTCAAGAATTACACATAGGGGGCTGGGGAGTTAGCTCAGCAGCACAAGCGCCTGCCTTGCAAGTGCGCAGTCATAAATTCAATCTCCAGTACCAAAAAAAAAAAAAAAAAAAGAGAATTACACATAAAGCCAGGCATAATGGCTCACACCTATAATTCCAGGGAGTCTGAGGCAGGAGGATCACTGTGAGTTTGAAGGAAACCTGGGCTACAACAGGGGGTTCAAGGCCAGCCTAGGCTATATAACAAGACCTAAGAAAGAAAGAGCAGCGGAAGAGGATGGAAAGATTAAATATAGACTACTTCTACTGCTTGGTTGTTATGAATAATGCTGCCATGAAATACAAGTGTGCAAATAAATTTTTGATATTCTGCTTTCAATTATTTCAGATATATATCAAGAATGAGACTGCTGGATCATATGGTAATACTATCTTCAATTTTCTGAGGAACTACTATACTGTTTTCTACAACACAGACATCATTTAAGAGTCCCCCCAAAGGGCTGGGGATTTAGCTCAGCGACATAAGCGCCTGCCTTGCAAGCATGCGATCGTGAGTTCAATCCCCAGTAACAATAAAAAAAAAAAAAAAAAAAGATTCCCACCAAAAATGTAGAGATGTCTTCATATCTTTGTTAATATTTATTTGCTAGACTTTCTGTTTGGTTTTTTTTGTTTGTTTGTTTTTTTGGTACCGGAGATTGAACTCACAACCATGTGCTTGCCAGGCAAATGCTTAAGCCTCTGTGCTAAATCCCCGGCTGTTATTTGTTTTAATGCTACCCAGGCTGGTCTCGAACTAGACTCACGTAACTTTCTTGGTTAGCCTCCCAAGTGGCAGCGCCACTGTGCACAGTTTTTCCTGCTTTTTGTTTTTTGGTAGAAGATATCCTAATAGGCATGAGGCAGAATCTTGTGGTTTTGATTGGCATTTTCCTAATGGTACTGGTACTGAGCATCTTTCATAGAAAGTTTAACAGCCACAGTTCACTTTTACCGGAAATGTCCTAGAGTACATTTTCTCCATCTTTTTTTTTCTTCGCAGTGCTAGGGATGGAAGCCAGGGCCTAGGTAAATACACTACCACTGAGGCACGTCCCAGCCCCTTCCACATCCTTGTAAGTACTGTTCTTTTTATTTTTATCAATTTGACAGTAAGAAAAGGGCATCTTGCTGCTTCTTTAACTTATGTTTCCCAACTAGCAAAGGTGAGCATCTTTTCATTTGTGCTTTGGATTTGCTCTTTTGGAACCACTCTTTTTCTGCTTATCCTTTTCTTGTTAATTAATGAGTTCTTACATATTAAATTTTATCTGTCCTCTGAATTGGACACTTTCTTCTAACCTATTTGTTTTTCTACTCACTTTATAGGTCAAGGTGGCTCTATCATCACTGTCACTGTTTGACGAGGCAGAGCTACCTTCTCCTTCACAGCTTCCAGTTTACTAATCTTAAACTTCCCAGTTTTTCTTGATATACTCTTCATTTTTGTACAAGCAAAACAGACCAATTTTTCTTTTTTTTCAATTTTGTTTTCTTACAAATAAACATCCAGTTGTAGTAACATGATTTATTAAAACATCCTTTGCCGACTCATCTGAATTATGACATTGACTACATTAAATTCTCATATAGTCTAAGTTTTATTTCTGGACTCTCTATTTTGCCTTACTGGTCCATGTTTTTCTTATGTAAACAGTACAGTATATTGATTTGATCACAAAGTTCACAATTCCTTAACAGCAATTCCAAAAAGTAAAAAAAGAAAAATTTTAAAAAGTAAAATAAAAATTCCTAGCTCCAAAAGTTACTAAAAACTGAAAAAGTGTCTTGAGGTTTTTTTTCTAAGTTTGTGACATGAAGATATTTACAGTTTTTATTTCTTCCACTTGTGAGCCAGGTATGGTAGTGTACACTTGTAATTTTAGTACTTGGGAGGCTGAGGCAGGAGGATCATCATGAATTCAAGGCTGGCCTAAAGTATACAGCAAAACCCTGCCCCTGCCCCACCCCCCTAAAAACTCTTCTCCCCTTGATATGCTGCTGGGTGTGTGTCACACTATATGTAACTAATCATATACCTAACAAACATATTTCCATCCTAAAATCCAAAACTTTCAAATCCCCAAAATACATTTGGCTCCACGGGGTTCAGAAAAGGGACTGAGCTGTACCCTCATATGCCAGCCATGTCTTCTACATTACATCTTTTAATCCTTCAAACAGCCCTCTGAAGTAAAGATCATCTGTTTTACAGGTAAGGATGATGCAATTCAGAAATTTAGTGACCAAAGTCACAGCTGCAAAGTAGAAGGGATAGAAATAGGAGGAAGATGAGGATCTAAACCCATGTCTGTCTAAGTCCAGTGCCCATGCCTGCTTGTCTTTCTTTCTTTTTTCTTTTTGTGGTACCAGGGATTGAACTCAGAGCTTCACACATGCTAGGAAAGCACTCTATTACTATATATCCCCAGTCCCAAGAACTCAAGCTTCTAACAGCTACACTTAAAAATGACATATCAGGGGCTGGGGATTTAGCTCAGTGGCTTAAGCGCCTGCCTGGCAAGCACAAGGTCGTGAGTTCAATCCCCAGTACCAGGAAAACAAACAAACAAAAAAAAAAAATGACATATCTGTGATTCCCAGTACTAAAAGACAGATCACGTGGCTCTGCACATAGCTCAACACAAGAGCTACTGTGCTGTAACTGGAGACAACAGGAATGTTAGCTAGGTTTCTGCCTGTCTTGGGAAACTGACTACCTGGGAAAGAGATGATCCCAAGGGATCAGAATGCAGGGCTATGGCAGACCCTGAGAAGTGACAGGTAGACATCTGTATGTGACTGATAGCCATCATCATCCCAGGACAGTTCTGAGACCCTTTATTTTTCCCCCAATACTCTTAGCACAGAACTTCGAAGATCCCTACTCCTTTTTTACTTTTTGTAACTTCACTGGGCTGAAATTTGGAATATACATGACTCAGCCTCCCCAAGTGCAGGGATTACAAGTGTGTACTACCACACCTGGCATTCTTTTTTTTTTTTTTTTGGTACCAGGGATCAAACTCACAATCTCATGCTTGCCACGCAGGCACTTATACCACTGAGCTAAATCCCTGGCCCTATTTTTTTAAAGCTATACTGTGAGACCCATTTAAAAAAAAAAAAAAAAGACTATATTTACTTCTGTAATCCTGAGTGTCTGCCACAGGACCTCATACAAGCAGTGTTAACTGTATGCTAAAACAAGAACCTGGAACTCTTACTGCCAAGCTCCTCTTATTACAGAGTTGCTTCAAAGCATCAAGATATTTCCTAGCTGGGTGTGGTGACACATGCCTATCATCCCAGCACGCAGGAGGCTGAGGCAAAAGGACCCTGCAGATTCCAGACCAACTTGAGCTACAAACTGAGTTCAAGGCCAGCCTCAACTGCACAGTAAAACCCTATCTCAAAGACATTTTTTCAGGGCTGGGGATTTAGCTCGGCGGCATTAGCGCCTGTAAGCACACAGTTGTGAGTTCGATCCCCGCTACCAAAAAAAAAAAAAAAAGACATTTTTTTCTATTTTTCTTTTTTTGGTTCACTGAGTAGGTTTATTTTTTCTCTCTCTTTTTCACTTACTTACTTTTTGTGTTTTTTTTTTTCCCTTCTTTTTTTACTTGAAATAAAATGGATTTGGATAAAAGACATTTCCTAGAGCGTCTCAGCTCAGTTCTACAAAATGTGTCCTTTCTATTACTGTCTCAAATTTAAGTGAAAACAAATATTATGGGTATTAAAAAGAAAATCAGTGAGCTTCCATGATCATGATTTACCATTTTTTTTCTTTTGAGACAGATTCTCACTATGCAGGCCAAGCTGGTCTCACCAGGCACTGGGATTACAGGGGTATTGCCACCCCTGTCATGACTCAACCATCTTCAAAAATGTAATAATAAATTAAGGAATCAGAAGGAAGTTCAAGGTCTCAGAACCAATACTGCAAACTCAATCCCCCAACTACTGAACTCTCTATCACTATATCTAAGAAGACAATGGATTAGCAGACTTTTCCCTAAATGTCTCTCTTCTGAGTTTTGATTTCTATCATTTGCTCACTCTCGCTTCTCAGCTCAGTAATTAAATTAAAACCTCTTCAGTGAAAAGGGAATCAAATTCTTTTGACAACAGACATGGTGACACACACCTATAATCCCAGCATTTAGGAGGCTGAGGCAGGATTGTGATTTCAAGGCCAGCCTGCACTACAGAACATGAACCTGTCTGTCTGTCTGTCTGTCTGTCTGTCTTTCTTTCTTTCTTTCTTTCTTTCTTTCTTTCTTTCTTTCTTTCTTTCTTTCTTTCGATACCAGGGACCAACTCAAGACTTCGAGCTTGCCAGGCAGGCACTTATACCACTGAGCTAAATCCACAACCTAAACCTGTCTTTAAAAACAAAAACAAAATACAGCACAGTGTCATGGTGTCAGGGACAAGAGGCAGGTTTTTCAACCATGGTTCCCTTACAATTAGGCTCAAAACTTTGCAAAAGGTACAAAACAAACATCTCTGAGCCAGTTTTTTCATTTCTAAAATGGGGATAGTTAACAACCGCTGCTGTCATTAAACTGCTAAAGAAGGTCTGGGGATTTAGCTCAGTGGTGTAAGCGCCTGCCTGGTAAGCGTGAGGTCATGAGTTCGATCCCTGGTACCAAAAAAAAAGCAAATTAAACCACTAAAGAATCACGGATAACAGCTGGACAACATACCCCAAGGAGTGAGGCTTCCATGATAGCTTGCTTCCCTTCTCCCAAGCCTTACCCTAGGCATTCATCCTCTAGTAAAGATTCCCATTATGCTACAGGAAGGCCAGATGAACTTTCCTTCTGAATAGAGACCTGCCCGAGAGACAGGAGTCACCAACACTCACCTTCTCTGCCATGCCCTCTTCTCCTCCAACGAAAAAGTCTGTTTTGCGCCGAAGGAAGCTAAAGAAGGTGTTCACAAGCTGAAAAAGAGGGAAAAGACTAAAGCTGAGAGGTGGCAATGTTGGGTACCCCAATGCACAGAAGTTGATTTCCTTAGTCCAAGAAGAACTGTTTCACTGAGTTTCCCAGTCAAGCCCCCTTGGTCACTCCACCAGCAAGCCTGTCCTAATCTTTGGGCCACGTGAGGAAGACTGCTGACATTTTGTGTGTATCCGTGTACACAGTTCACTTTCACTGTGGTGCCAGAAGCAGCCTGAGTACACAGAATACTGCTCTTCTTCATCTAGTTCCTAAAATGCCTAAACCTAACTTTCATCTCAAGAAAAGTAAAACATCAAGATCCTAAGAAGGGAGCACATGAAGCTGCTTTCATAAAGGTTAAAATGGGTTAACTCTGGCTGGGGGGCCTATATAACCAAGTGCATGAGTATGAGCACTGGACCAACCTATTACCCAGGTAACAAGGGAAAGCTTCTGAACACTACAGGACCTAGTTCTAGGACCTGGCGATGAGCCTTTCAGTGTCTGCTGTAGAACAAAAGTCTCACTGGTAGAAGGTAAAATCTTAACATAAGAACTATCAACCATGGCTTATTTTTTCTTCAGCTACAGTGAGGCCATCAGAAATGGCTCAGAATACAGAGTTACTAAATCATAGCTTGTCTTGGGATCTTTTGACTTTACAATAGTATAAAAGCAACATATGTATAGAAATCAAAATTTAAATTTTGATCATTTATTGGGCTTACAACACTACTCCATCATGAGTGCAAATGAGCTTAGGGTCTACAGTGCACCATGTTGCTATGCTATGATGTTCAGTAAATGAGTTGCTTTTTTTTTTGTACCAGGAATGGAATTCAGGACATCACACTTGCCAGGCAGGCAATGCGCTACTGAGCTATACCCCAACCTGAAAGGCATTTTCTGCTCAATATTTCCAACTTACAGTAAGTTTCTCGGGATGCAACCTCATTAAATGTCAAAAAGCATCTATCTGTACACGCTCAATGCAATGCTTGCTGATTGAAACAATCTAATGGTTATAAAGGGTCAGCACAAACAAGCTCTTTTATTTGTCTGAGTTGCTCTAAATCTGATGCTAGAATTATCTCAGATATTATAATTCTTGTTTCTAGACTTTTTCACCCAAAAATGAACTCACTCCCAAATCCATTCTGTGCCAGTAATTTAGGGGACTTGCAACAAAGAGCCTTTTCACGTTTGTAGATCAGAAATATCCCACCACCTCAAAGAGTTTACAAATCCTTGGTCACCATAGGCAACTAGGGACAAAGAGTGACAACAGAAACTCAATGAGAGCCTGTCTCCAATGTGACACAAAATAAGCAGTAGATTGTGCAAAATACACTAGCCTAAGAAGCAGGGTCTGTCCAGGTCAAGAGTTTCATAATGATCAAATCCCTGTCACTCTGTCCTTTGGGAGCTTTATAGAATGTAGGTTCTGGGGCCGGGGATTTAGCTCACTGGCCTAAGTGCTTGCCTTGCAAGCATGAGGTTGAGTTTGATCCCCGGTACCAAAAAAAAAAAAAAAAAAAAAAAAAAAAGAATGTAGGTTCTGACCTAATCTCAACAGGCTTTTATTTATTTTCTGGTACTGGGAATCAAACTCACAACCTCACTGTGCTGCTGAGCTGTATCTCCAGCCTCAACAGTCTTTTCTACTTCTTTCTGTTTGAAAAAACTGAGCACAGAATCTGTGCTGCTAGCTGGGCCTTGCTCTTCATACAAAATATGTTACTGTGTCATACACAGTAAGTATTGGTCACTGGGCATGAATTGTTTGTAAAAGGCTTTTTGTCAGCTCCAGGAGAGCAAGGGCAGGATTCCGAGGATCCAGCTGCTTGGGTGTTTGGCATACATCAATCACTGGTGACAAACACGTGTTGAATGAACAAGTCTCACTGAGAACTCAGTCCTTTAAGATACACTGTCTTGTAACTCAAAACAGAGATTTGCAGTTCCATCTTCTAGACAAAGAAAGTGAGTATGCAGTGGAAACCATTAAGTTCAGATTTCCTATACCACCATTCAAAACCTAAAAGGCTGGGCGTGGTGGTGCATGCTTGCAGTTCCAGAACTAGGGAGACTGAGGCAGGAGGATAACTGCGAGTTCCAGGCCGACCTGCACAAAACCCTGTCTCAAAAAGGGGGAGGGGCTAAAAGATCACATGTTAACATCAGCTCTCCAGCTTCCACTCCACACACACTGGCCCGCAGCCTGTGAGTGGGTTCAAATCACAGTATCTGTGACAGTTCAAAGGATGCTCTTCAGACGCAGCGACCTAGGGGAAACGCATGTGTGGCACCAACGTGGGAAAGGAGGAATCCTAAGCCTCTGGAGGAATTTTAGAAGAAAACAGCAGCTGCAGAATCGCTAGGCTAGGAACTACTAAGGCACACCTAAAGGCTGGGACCAAAAGCTGAGCTGTGAGCCCTCCAGGAGGATGGCCGGACCGGAAGCTGGTGTGTAGTCAGAATGTAGGGAAACGTCTGGAGCCTGCGAAGCCAACATAGGTCGACCTCAGCCCTCAAAGAAAGAGAAAGTGGGAGAGAACGTGGCTAAGACCACAAGTGGGTGAGAGCGGCTAAGCCGGGCGGGTCGACGCCGCGAGGCCCGTTACCTCCTGCACGCCGCCCTCGTGCTGTTGCGCCATGGCCAGCAACATGCCGTCGAAACGCTCCTCCTCTTGCTCTCCGCCCATCACGCCGGTCCCGACCCACGCCTGGTGGTCTGCACTCGAGTCGAAAACAGTACCCGCTCCTCAGATTGCCCTAAGGCCCAACCGCTCTGGTCGCCCCTCTTCCGGAGCGGAGCCGGAAACACGCACGAGCCCCACCACCCAGGCCCGCCTCCTCTCTCCTCCCGCCTCCCTCCAAGCCCATGACCACTTACCGCGCGGCACACAGCCCGCTTCGCAGCCCATTGGTCGATGTTTTGAGCCATTCAACAAGCGCTTCCACGAGGCGGTAGGCGGAGCCAAGGGGCCGCGAGTTTGGCGTGAGTTGCTATAGTCACCAGATACTTTAGAGCCTTCTAGAAAGCTACTACTCAAATAGGGGGGGAGGGGGCGGAAGTTGAAAAAGTACTAGTTTTGCTTCTCTGTCTTTGTTAATCCACCCATCTTGTAAAACAGTGGAACCGCAAGTGCCTTTAGTCGCCTCTTACAACCGCACATGAGGCAAATGAGACTTGGCACTTGGCCTAACAGACTACCTCCCTCCTTACTACCACACATCCAGAAAGGCCAGTTCTATGGGTAAACTTCATTTACACTTTAGGAGGTGTTATGGCTTGGATCTGAAACGTCCCCCTAAAATCTTATGTATTAAAAGATTTGCACCCAATGCAGCAGTGTTCATAGGGAAGCCCTTTGGGAGTCATTTGATCAAGAGGTCTCTGATGTAATCAGTGTGAAGGGAGGGGGCTTTGTTATAAAAGAGAGCTCTCTGCTGGGCATGGTGGTGTTCGCCTAGATTCCCAGCTCTAAGGAAGACTGCCCAAACTTCAGAACAGCCTGTACCACATAGTCTAAGCCCAGCCTACATAAAGACACCTCAGAAAACCAAATAAACTGGGTTTGGTGGCTCCTGCTTGTAATTCTGACACTCTGGGTGGCTGAGGCAGGGGGATCACAAGTACTAGCCCAGGCTGGGCAATTTAGTGACTTAGTGACTTAGACATTGTCCAAAAAAAAAAAAAAAAGATCTGGGGATGTAACAGTGCAAGCTTTCTATTTGCCTAGTGGCTGCCATGAGGTGAGCAATTTTGCTCCACTATGTGCTCCCTGCCATGATGCTGTGCATCACCATACACCTAGACAGGACCAGGTCAAGTGACCATGGACTGAAATGTGAGCCAGAGTAGAAAGCATTCCTCTTTCTATGCAGTTGTTCTCCTCAGGTATTTTTTTCATTGCAATGAAAAGTTGACTAATACAGGTCTCTACACTTAGTTTAACACTCTTAGCTGGGCATGGTGGTACACCCCTGTAATCCCAGTACTTGGGAGGCTGAGGCAGGAGAATCGCTGTGAGTTTGAGGCCAGCCTGAACTGCATAGGTAAATCCTGTCTCAAAAAGACAAAAACAAATAAATAAAGGTAGGAAAAGAAGGATGCTTTGCAGAGAGCACAGTGGCCACACGGTTAGGGATGACTTTCTTTTGTATTTCCTCTTTTTAGTCTGGCATCAGATTAAGGCCATCCTATGAAAAACCTGCTTGATCTTACACCAGAAGAATTGAAGATACCACTTTTTGATTGGTCCCAGAGTCAGAGCTTGTTTTTCTAAGTATGTATCCTGTATTCTGTGATTAGCAGTGTTTGGTCCCAATTTCCCACCTCATTAAATATGGGGGCTGGTTTCCAGAAATTTCAGGCCAATCTCTATACTTACCCAATAAATCTCAGCATCTTAGTTCTTTTGAACTAATTCATTATATTTCTTCTAGGCCCTGCATCACATATTTTTTTCTTCTGGATTATTCTCTTTACTTTCATATCACTGTTTAAAAAACTATCACACGACTCCACTTTCTCCTTCTGCTGCCATCATGTTTTCAGTTCATCTACAGCAAGACCCAAAAAGATTGCTGTATTTTCCATGTTCAGTGTCACATGCTTATAATCCCAGCTACTCAAGAGGCTGAGGCAAGAGGATTGCAAGTTTGAGCCTGGCCTGGGCAATTTAGTGAGCTCCTGTCTCAAAATATTAAAAAAAAAATTTAAAGAGCACTGTACTTCATTTCCTCACTTTCCACCTCTCTTCAACTTACACAAATTAGTCTTAAAGGGCTTAGATAACGTCACAACATTTATATATTGCAAAAGCCAATGTATCACTATTATCTTACCTGACGTCTTAGCTGTATGTGACACAAAAGACTCTTCTTTTAAGAAACACTTTTCCTTTAGTTTCTGTCATGGAATGAACTGTATTCCTGCAAAATTCTTATATTAAAGCTCTGACCCCGGTGTGACTATATTTGGAGAAAGGGTCTTTAGAGAGATCATTACAGTTAAATGATTTTGTAGAGGTGGGTCTCTAATCCAAGAGGATTGATGTCCTCACAGGAAGAGGAACAGACACCAGGCATGCACACAGAGGAAAGGTCATGCCAGGGACATAGTGAGAAGGCAATCACCATCTACAAGCATTCAGTTATTCTCCATCTCAGTTGCCATCAACCCAGCCTGTCCTCTGAACCAGCCAGTTGCTTGGGAGATGGGGGGAGTTCTTGATTCTCAGCCTGCACACCAGTCAGCTCACAGGAAAGGTGATCTGGCCTCTATCTTCCTGGGCCCCACATGGTTTGCCCGGCTTACCAGAAAGGTGAACTGGCTTCTTGATGTGCTCCTCCCAGACCCAGCATGGTTTTTGCTGACTTATGGGAGAGACAAACTCCCCACCTCCTTTCTTTAACCTTCCACCAAGCAGCTAGTCTTCTAAAGCAACAATGGTGAATTTTTTAGAGCTTTCAAAAACAAACAGGCAGCTGTGGCCCATGTGCCATAGGCTCACCACCACTATCCTAAAGTATAAACCAGATCTTGTTATTCCTTTGCTTAAAATAAGCCCTCACAAGATTGCTACTCATTTTATAAATCAACCCAGAGCACTTGTATGCTGTGACTCTTCCTTAAGAGGTTAAGGCTCAATCTTGAACCCCAGCATGTTCACAGAAATAAGATATGTTGCCCAGCCGGTGATATAGCTCAGTGGCACAAGCACCTGCCTGGCAAGTGCAAGGTCATGAGTTTGATTCCCTATACCCCCACAAAAAAGAAAAACATGTAGAAAGATATGTTGCTCAAGAAGTCCTCTTGGTGAACAATCTCACCTGGTGACCTCTGGCTCCATTAGCATTAAACACTACCAACAGCAGGGACAGAGAAACAGCAAGGACACCTTGTACCAAGTATTCTATTAGGGGTATGGACCAGGCACCCTGTGAAAGGAGCACTTTTTCTTCCCAGGGGTGAAAAGGAAAAGATGTGAAGCCTGTGCCAAAGCTGCAACATTTTGATCTGGAACTTTAGTGTAAACAGGATGGGAATTTGGCAAGCACAAAGGACAAGGGAAAGCCATCACTGGCAGGGCAACAGCACAGGCCAGTGATAGTGAACCTTTTAGAGTTTTCTTTTCTTTTTTTTTTTTTTTTTGGTACCAGGGATTGAACTCACGACTGCATGCTTGCAAGGCAGGCACTTAAGCCGCTGAGCTAAATCCCCAGCCCCCTTTTAGAGTTTTCAGTGATACAATCACTACTGCCATAGGCAAATGCTTAGAAGTATAATGAGGTATGTAATGTGTCAGGGACGAAAAAGGCACTGAATAGAGCCTTTCCAACTCCAGATTCCAGCCCTTTGCCCAGGTCTTCTTGTGCCCATGACCTCCCAATTTTCCCCATGAAAAGTCTAAGGCCTCTGCACGTAAGAGCATATCTGTGCACTCAACATAAGAATTATGTAAACACTTGCACATATATTATCTTAAGGGGTGCGCTTTAATATTACAGATAATTCCCAGCCCATTACAGAGTATGTGCTCAATACATGTAGAATTCTTAGAATTATAGTGATTGATTTTCTTGATGATAACTAACACTTCTATTCCATTATTACATGAGGATTTATAGATAATTGTCTTGTGAAATTACTTTGTAAACCATAAAGTGCTAAACAGTTGTCCTGAACTTTTCCTCCAAAAAGCCTTCCAAATTCAAGCTCCATCACCACATTAGCTTCTTTCTCATCTCTGATACCAGGCTCAGAATTATAGAGAACAAGACTGACTGTCCCTCTTTGGACTAAGGACAACCAAGGATTGGCCCATGTTTCCCCTGCAGACTAAAGGCTCTCAAGAACAGGACTCATCTGTTCTATCAGAATAAGGTCTCACTGGGCATGGTGGCTCATGCCTGTAATCCCAGCACTTAGGAGGCTGAGGCAGGAGGATCACTGCAAGTTTGAGACCAACCTGGGCTACAAGGTGACTCAAGACCAGCCCAAACTGCACAGTGACTCCCGGTCTCAAAATACACACACACACACACACACACACACACTAAAATAAAATAAAATAAAATAAAATAAAATAAAATAAAATAAAAGTCTCTGAGGTCTGCCCTGTGACACCCCAGTCAGATTTCACGTTCCCAAAGTCAGGACTGTACCTCTCCACTTCAGACTGAAGTCAGGACTTGGGCAAAAGGCAATTGATGGCCCATCAATCTCTGACCCCAGTTTCCACTTCTAAAAAAGCAAATTACCCCTGTCAGGCTTATAGCTTTAGAGACCCAAAAAAGCCTTTCCTTATGCTCAGTGACTCCAAGACAGACACCCCAGTCTTCAGATCCCACACAGAGCTCAGAGAACAACAGTTCCTCACAGAGTTAAAAAAAAAAAAAGAAAGAAAGAAAGAAAAAGGTGCATGTCTGTAATCCTCACATTCAGGAAGCTGAGGCAGGAGGATCACTATGAATTTGAGGTCAACCTAGACTATGTAGTGAGTTCAAGGCCAATCTGAACTGCACAGTAAGACCTTGTCTCAAAAAAGCCTAAAAAAACAAAAAACCCAAGACATGAACCCAGGGACTTAGCTGACAGCCCAGCAGAGGGCCTCTCCCTCTTCAGCTTCCTCTTCCAAAGAATGGAAGTCACAGCAATCATTATGACAAATGTCATCCTTTACAGAACACTTGCTATGTGTCCTTACAGACACCAAGGAAAGGCCCTGTCAGAGCAGATTTTCCAGAAGGCTAAGAAGCTGTGGTTGGAGTGTAGCTCAGTGGTGGGGCCCTTCCCTGGGAGGTGAAGCTCTGGCTTTCATGCTCAACACTGCAGATTTAGGGCCCTGTGCTTCCACACAGGCCAATCTTAGGCACTAAGAAAAGGTGCAATAATGAATGTCTTTATAGGTCAAACACACTATTCATTTTTCTTTTTAACTGGAAAATGTAAAAATTTTTGAACTACCATTAGTTAAGATGACTATTCCCACTCTATTTGACTTCCCTAGACTCAGGTGATGTCAAAGAGACCACAGGGACTTGAGGATCCAACTAAAGGGAAGTTGAGGTGGAGACACATTTAGTTTGGAATTGGCAGTAGATAGTTAGATGGCTGGTGTCCTTACAAGCTCTCCCGGTATAGACAAATAATCCTATCATTCACGATGTGCCATGATCACACTGAGCCAGAGGTCTCATCCCAACATGACTGATTCCCAGCATACCAGAAATTCTTTCAGTTGACACATGTATAAATTGTCCCTTCATAGTGACACTAACTCATAAGGAAGATACAGAATCTATATAATCATTAGTCTTAGATGTTCTTTGCATAGTTTTCTTTGTTTTTCCTTTTTCTTTAGTAGCAGGTGTAAACCCAGGGCCTTTGTGCTAAGCTACCTTCCCGTTCCATTGTTTACTTTTTATTTTGAGACGGAATTTGCTAAGTTTCCCAGCTTGGTTTGAATGTGTGCTTTCTCTTTAGCTTTCCAGGATGCTGAGACTATGCCACAATCTTTTTTTTTTTGGCGGGGGTGGGGGTGGGGTACTGGGAATGAAACCCAGGGCCTCCCATAGGCTGAGCAAGTGCTCAACCACTGAGCTACACCTTTAGCCGTAGTTTTTTTGTTTTGTTTTTTTTCTTTTGAAAGGAGTTACACCAAATAATTTTTATTAAACTTTCTGTCACACTGCTGGGGATTTAGCTTAGTGGCACAAGCACCTGCCTGGCTAGCGCAAGGTCATGAGTTCAATCCCTGGTACTCAAAAAAAAATCAAAAATTAAAATTTCTGTCACAAAATCCAGGCATGATGCCACATACCTGTAATCACAGCACTCAGAGGCTGAGGCAGGAGGATTGCTATAAGTTTAAGGCCAGGCTGGGCTACATAGTGAATTTAAGGCCAGCCTGGAATACACAGTAAGAACCTGCCTCAAAAAAACAAAACCAGAAAACACAAACTTCCTACCACAAATTTATAAATAGTTCTACAAATAGCAAATATGTCTACATGTGACGCATTTTAGGTATCCCAAGTATCAAGAATAATTTCCGTTTTCATGTGTGATGCTGAGGATTGACCCCAAGGTCTCACACATCCTAGGAAGTGCTCTACAGCTGACTATACCGCTAGCCCAGAATTAGTTGTTTGGAGTACTGGTTTAGTAGGAGCTTGAAAAGTTGGTTTCTTGTTATAGGAAAAAATAAAGGAATGTTCACAGAATGATGGAGGTGTATCAAAAAGATACGGACTCCAAGCCAGGCAGCTGAGGCAATAAGATCATGAGTTCAAGGCCAGCCTGAGTAACTTAGGGAGAACTTGTCTCAAAATAAATTAAAAAGGACTAGGAATGGGGCTGGGGATTTAGCACAGTGGCATAAGCGCCTGCCTTGCAAGCACACGGTTGTGAGTTGGATCCCTGGTACCGATGAAAAAAAAAAAGAGCTAGGAATATAGCTCAGTAACAGAACATCCCTGAGTTTAATCTGCAGCACAGAAGGCAGAAAAAAAGAGACAGAAACAGGTTAAAGGAGCTCCCATTGGCCAACTCTGGTGATCTGACCATTAATGTAAATACACTTTACAAGTCACTGAACACCATAGGAGACCACAAATTCACACTCATATAAATAAAAACAAATACATACAAACATTCACAGTGTGAGAAAGAGTATCTAGATAGTTTCAAAATATTTCTTTGCAAAATGCTGATAAATTACAAAAGGAAAAAAGAGTAACTCAGTGGGGAAGCCTGGCAGGTACCACCTTAATCAAGTGATCAGAGTGAACATGCAGCAAACAGGAATGTTTGCTACCTGATAAGATGTATCAAGAAGAATTGAAAGCCAGGTATGGTAGCACCTGCTTCTCTGGGAGACAGAGACAGGAAGATCACAAGTTTGAGCCTGTCCTGGTAATTTAGCAACTCACTGAGACCCTCCCTCAAAATAAAAAATAAAAAGGGCTGGAGGTATAGTTTGTTGTGTGGGGTCCAAGGTTCAATCTCCAACACTGGGGGAAAAGATCCATAAAAGGTGTACGTTTACTGGATAGCAGGAAGCTAAACTCCCATTCTCTATGCCAGGCTGCTGTCATCCAACATCCAGGACCTCACTCTGTCCTCATGGTAGCCCTGCAGGGAGCCTTATTGTCCCTTAGGCTCTGAGACTCAGAGATGACTGAGGATCATCCCAAAAATCACTCAACTGGGACATGATGGAGTCAGGAGCAGATGCCAGGGCTGGCTGCATCAGAGCCTATCTCAATCCCTGTCCAGGGCAACAGGGCCACAGAAGGCCTGCCAGGCTGGGCTGGCCAAGGTCCAGGGACATAGCCCCACTGAGGACTGCCCACCTGCCCTTCCCCCCACGCCCGTGAAACCTAGGCCAGGGGCTGTGCACCTAGACCATAGGTGTGCAGGTTTGTGACATCTGCAGACCAGGCAGCAGTAAAGGCCATGGCAGCAGTCACTCACTCTGAGAAACTCAGTCTCTGTCTGCACAATTCACCCATCTGATGTAGAGGAACAGATAAGGACTTTGAGGGCAGCTGAGCTCTGTCCCTTCCTGTCAGGATGACCTTGGGCAAAGCACTTCACCTTTTCTTCACAGGGGAAAATAATCTATGTTGCAGGGAAGCTCTCAGTAGTAGAGTAGAACATGACTGACACGTAGTAGGTGTTCAATAAGTGGCAGCTGTGTTTCATGATCATCGTAACGCAGCCTCTGAGGAGCTGCAGGAATCCAGGCTGGGGTTGGGGCTCTGAAAGACCTTATTTCTAGAGGGCCCCCAAGAGCAGAGTCAGAGGAAGGGGCCTCTCAACTGCACCTTGGGCAAAGTCCTCCCAGCCCTCCATGTGCTGGCTCTCTTCCCTGCAGCCCGTTCCTTACCAACAACTGGAGCAGGGCCCCAAGGTTAGGCAAACAGTTAGCGATAAGGCACTTCCAGGCTGGGCCTTGTGTTCAAGGCTTGTCCAGCTCTGCAGCTGGCTTCCTGGCTCAGCAAGAACCCCAGGCCAGTGCACACATTCAGAGCGGGCACCAGTAGAACACCCGTGACAGCTACCTGCTGATTGTGCACCTGAGACCTTGGTGCCCTGGTACAGCCTGGGTTGATGACCCTGTTTATCTGCTTGAGTCATCTGATAAGGGGCAGCCGTGCAGCAGGAAGGCAGCCTGTGTGGCCACTTCATTGACTGAGGCGATATCAATGCCACGTGGAGCTTCCAATGTCCCCTCCCCCGTCACTTCCCCACCAGTCCTGCCAGGATCAGCACGTCTGCATTGTTTTTTTTTTTCAACGAACATGACTTCTAGAGTCAAGGTTGTTGGGCCATTCCCCTTCCCGCCCATCAGGGATATAAATAGCACCCTCACTGCAGCTCAGAAAGCCAGAGGGCTGGGAAGAACGAAGAGCAGATTTCCAACCATGAGCTCCAGCCAGGCAGGGGCCTGCCCATGCCAGGGTGCTGTAGGCCGTCCGGCCATTCTGCAAGCACTCCTGAGCCCCGGCCTCAGGGTCAGGCCCTCTGCACCCCCATCCCGCTGCCTGTGTAGGCAGCACCGGCCTGTTCGCCTGTGTGCTCCTCACCGCACCTGCCGGGAGGCTTTGGATGTCCTGGCCAAGATGGTGGCCTTCCTCAGAAACCTGCCATCTTTCTGCCAGCTGCTCCCACAAGACCAGCGGTGCCTGCTGCAGAGATGCTGGGGACCTCTCTTTCTGCTTGGGTTGGCCCAAGATACTGTGACCTTTGAGGTAGCCGAGGCCCCAGTGCCCAGCATACTCAAGAAGATCCTGCTGGAGGAGCCCAGCAGCAGTGCTGGCAGTGGCCAGCTGCCCGACAGGCCCCAGCCCTCTCTGGCTGCTGTGCAGTGGCTTCAGTGCTGCTTGGAGTCTTTCTGGAGCCTTGAGCTGGGCCCTAAAGAGTATGCCTACCTGAAAGGAACCATCCTCTTTAACCCAGGTGAGCTCCCAGACATGGACATGATGGAAGGGCACAGGGGGACCACCAGATCGTCTATGGGCTGTCCTCTCATTTGGTCCTCATTACCATCAAATAGCCATCTCACAGAGAATTCCCAAAGAGGCTAGGTGACTACCAGAAGGTCTCACAGCCAAGTAGAGACAGAGAAGGGATGGGAACTTAGCTGCGTTTACTCCGGAGACTGCCCTTTGCCACTGGGCCTGAAAAATTTCCTCTGAGACTTAGGAAGTATGGGAGGGGGAAGAGGGGCAGAGACAGCTGTGTCCATCTTGTCTTCAAAGGCAGACTGTGTGGTGACATTCCGAAGGTTAAACTCTTCTGTGGGTTCTGAAAGACCACACGCAGGAGAAGAATGGAAAGGATTCTGGGGACAAGGAGGGACCACTGTGAAGCCCAGCCAGGAGAGCAATGGATGAGAGTGCAGCCATCACAAGGCCCTCCTGGCAGCAGTGGAAAGCATAGTAATCTGCTGTAACAGCAGCAAACAGCAGTGTTACACTTGCCATATGTTAGAGCCCATTCTAAGGGGGGTGGTTTTTGTGTTTTGTTTTATTTGTTTTTCAAGACAGGGCCTCACTATGTAATTCAGGTTGGTCTTAAACTTGCTATGTAGCCCAGGCCACCCTCAAACTCAATGATACTCCTGCCTCAGCCTCCTAGGTACTAGGAATACAGGATCAGGACCGCACCACCACTCCACCTTCTAAGGGTTTTATATATACTGGCTCATTAAAACCTCATTAACACTGGGCGTGGTGGCATACTCCTGTAATCCCAGCACTCGGGAAGATTGCCTTGAATTCCAGGCCAGCCTGAGCTATATAGTGAGTTCAAAACTAACCTGAACTACAGTGAGACCCTGTCTCAAAACAAACAAACCAACAAAAAGTCTCATAACAAGACAGATATTATAATGTACCAACTAGCGATTCTATGATGATATTTTTTTTAAATTTAGCACTGTTCTACCCTTTTCTGTTTTTCTCTTTTGTTTAATTCTCTTTTTTTTTAAAAAAAGAACAATATGCAATATAAAAAAAGACATATATTATTATCCTCAGTTTACAGATGAAGAAACTGAGGCACAAAAGTTAAGTAACTTGCCTAAAGTTATTCAGTCAATAAATGTCAACACTGGGATTTGAACCCAGGCAGCCTAGTTCTCAACCATTCTTATATATTGCCCTATATATGGAAGGGTGACTAAAAGGATAAATAATGCAGGCCTCAAAAGCCAAGCAAAGGTAGCAGGGGGCTTGGAGGGTGTAGCCCAGTAGCAAGGCACTTGCCTGGCATGTGAAAAGTCCTGAGTTCCATCCCAAAAGGCATCTACTGGTGGCCTCCATATCGGGGCAGCTTCATTCTTTGGCATCTGGGTAGCGGTGCTCACCAGGCTTCTTCCCCTCTCTGCCTACAGATGTGCCTGGCCTCCAGGCCTCCGCCCACATTGGACACCTGCAGCAGGAGGCCCACTGGGCACTGTGTGAAGTCCTGGAACCCTGGTACCCAGCAGGCCAAGGCCGGTTGGCTCGTGTCCTCCTCACAGCTTCCACCCTCAAGAGCATCCCCCCCAGCCTTCTTGGGGACCTCTTCTTCCGCCCCATCATTGGAGATGTTGACATCGCTGGACTCCTAGAGGATATGCTTTTGCTGAGGTGACCTGAGCGGGGAGGCGCCCCAGGAGCAGCCCCTCACTCGACCTCCTCCCCAGTTTGGACCTCCTTGGTGTGGGCACAGTGCTCCAGCCAGTAGCGGGCTTTGATGGTTCCCAGAGCCTCCTGGAATGGGGATGGAAGTTTAGGCTGCCCATGGTGCCACAATTCCTACTAGCTTTGTACAGAACTGAATTAAGTTATTGTTTTTGTAATAAAAGGTGTGACACACTCAGAGCCTGACCCTGTAGTTTGTGCACATGGAAGGGGCCAGTCCAGCTCCAGGGCCCGAGGGGAAGGAACCAGGAGGAGTACAGGAGCCAGCCTCCGGCAGCTGCAGGACTGATTCGTCACAGTGGGATGCTGATTTCACTGCTGGGGGTGAAACTGACCTTACACTTGGTCTGACTCTAAAGGATGGTTTCAGTTCAAAACGTACCTCCTTGCCTTTATCCTTGGAGGGAAGAGCTTTCTCTCATTGTCCCCAAATCACCCAAACTCTCCTGGGTTCTTGCTGTCCACAGGGTCTCTCTGTCACCTCAGGGAAAGTGAAGTTAGTTACAGCCAGTCAGGAAACAGTCTGTTTCCAAGTTGAAACAGACAAGGTCACTGTGATGTCTGCAGTTTGGGAAGATTCATTTCCCTTCATCTGTGCAGCTGACAGAAAGAATGGTCCATTGTTCTCCGATGCATGGATAGCCCAAGGCCAGGGCTGGTCTGGAAGCATCTAGGAGACTGAGGCCCGCGGAGGTTGAGATGGCTCACAGTAGCAGGGCCACACCTGCGGATCTAAGTCTGAAACAGTTCCATGACAGTTTGTTCACAGCCACTGCCCTGAGCCCCCAGGTCCCATTCTACCACTGCCTCTCTGCCCAGACCCTGTCCTGGAACCTCCTCCTGGACATTCCCATCACCCAGCCACCAGGAGGCTGCCCTTGGCCTCTGACACCGGCACCACTCCATTCAGAGAATGGCTTGATCTGTTCTGATTGGTCCATGTGTGCACCTCCGTGATTGCTAAATATTCTGACCCAGTTACAGGGTTACTGACCCCAGGATGGGCAGGAAGACGTGATAACAACACACATGCCTATAGGGCTTGTGCGCTCCTCCTTTCTCCAGCAGTCGGGGCAGCACCGACTGGGCCCCGCCCCTTGCCACCAGTTTGGATTCTTCTCACAGGGGGCCAGGTTAATTATTGCTCAGTGAGAGGTCATTCTTTCAAGGACAGCAGTCTAGGAGTCATCATGCAGGCCTTCTCTAAGGCCTCCAGGTTAGCACCATGCTAAACTGGCCTTGTACCCAAGATAGCATGCAGTGCCAGCAGAAAAGACACCCCTGTCACTTACCCAGTTTCCCACTCAGAAGCCCAAAAGAGCAGAAACAGATGTACCACTTTTCTCTCCCCCTCTCTCCCCCTTTCTCCCTCCTTCTCCCTCCCTCTCTCTCTCTGTCTCTTGTGCGTGTGCACACACACACTCATGTACAGACTCTCCACCCCCACATGGCACAGAAAAGTACAACCAGGATATACTCACTCAGCACTGTGCAGCAGATCCAAACACACTCAGACTCATAGAACAGACTCAAGCCATACATTACAGCTCTGCCCCCAAAGGTGGGGCACACAACACAGAGACACCCTTACACCAGCACATGCACCTCATCCTCCCTGTGTTACAGTAAAGAGAAAAGTGGCCCTTTAAGTAGGCAGGCCTGGTGTCTACACATCTTCAGGGTCTATCCAGGGCTTGGAAATCCAGAACAAACTGTTTTGCCTAGCATTTACCTCGATTAGCCAATCACCCCTCTCTCCATGGTGACCCTGACATCCAACTGCCTCTCATTCAATTCCTCCAGCCAGGACCCAATCAAACCCCTAAATAGAAGCATCCTTTAGAGCCCAGAGCTCCCCACGTCCCACTACATGCCCCAACTCTGACTTCAGACAAGGCCTCTTTCTGGTACGCACCAGCCACCCTAACTCTGCCGATAAGAGTGTTTCGAGGTCAGTCTGCGTGTGCGTGTGCGTGTGTGTGTGTGTGTGTGTGTGTGTGTGTGTGAGATTTGGGATCTTTTATGTCTTTGATGGCTCTCCACTGATGGCCTCAGTTAGTTGAATCTTCAGGCTGTCTTCCTGCTTCTTACCCTCTCATCCTCCAACCTCAGCAAAGCATTAAAGAGCACATCCTCAGTCAAACACGGTGGTGCACACATATAATCGCAGCACTCAGGAGGCTGAGGCAGGAGCATCACTGTGAGTTCGAGCCTAGCCTGAACTGCATAGCAAAACCCTGTCTCAGAAAGACAAAAAACAAAATCAAACAAAGAAGAGCATGTCTTTCATGTCCCTCATCCCTGCTTTTTCCTTCAACTTACTTAATTTTCCATCATCCAAATAGTTTCCTTTATTATTTCTATCTTGTTCTTTTCAAATTTCATCCCTTTTTGGGGGGGGGTATGAATGTAAAGTCTTTGCATTGAGCTATGTTCCTACCCCTATTTTATTTTTATTTGTATTTTTTTGACACAGGGTCTCACCAACTTGCTAAGGTTGGGCTCTAACTTGCAGCCCCCTTTCCAGTCTTCCAGTGTGATGGAATTTGGGATTATAGGTACTCATCACCACATCTACCTTTTTTTTTTTAATAGACCAAGCTTGCCTTGAACTCACTATGTAGCTCATAGTGTGCTAAAAATTGAGATCTTCCTGTCTCAGCCTCCTGCATGCTAGGTTACAGGTATACACCAGTGAGCCCAGCCTCTGGTATTTAGTTATTGCTTGTGCCCTACCTCTAGGCCTTGTGCTAGGAACACAGACAACCATGACAAAACTAAAAAGACAATTATGATACAATGTAATGAGGCTAATAACACTTTTTCCAGGGAACTTCAGACTTTGCTAAGGGAGGGGACTGTGTCTCGGTCACTGGCATCCTGGGGTGTTTTACTTCCAGAGAGGGAAAAGGAGGAAACAGGCCCAGATGAGGTCTGTGACTGGCTTGAGGTCTGGGCTTGTCACTGTCCATGCTGGGTGTTGAGTTCAGATCCTGTGACCTGTGTGACTTTGGAGGCCAGGTGCTTGCCACAGGCCAGGCTGAGTGAGTCATGGTCAGGGCCAGCCTGTTTGGAGCCAGCTCAGCCACTATTTCCTAACCATTTACTTCTCAGCCAGGATCCCCGTCCTCCGGCCCAGCTCAATGAAGAGCAAAAGAGTGGACGTGGCTGTGGGTCAGCCCAAAGTACCCTTTTGTTGCCATCATTATCTCTATCTTCAGTAGCCACATCACTGGCTTCGGGCAGCTGTGGTGAGCTGACCCCTGCACCTTTCTGCTCTGCCCTTAGGACATTCACATATCCTAAACCTATGACAATGGCAAAAACTAACATTTATTGTTTATCCATTTTCTTATTCCATCACTCAGCATCTTTTTTTTTTTTTTTTGTGGTACCAGGGATCGAACTCATGACCTCATGCTTGCCAGGCAGGTGCTTATGCCACTGAGCGAAATCCCCGGCCCCACTCAGCATCTCTTAATAACTTCTCATTTTTTAAATCTTTTTTATTTTTTATTTTTTGTACCGGGCATCGAACTCACAACCTTATGCTTTCCAAGCACGTGCTTACGCCACTGAGCTAAATCGCTGGCCCCACTCAGCATCTCTTGACATTCACTTTCACCAAACCCTTTACTAGATGCCCAGGATTGAGGGGAAAAAAATAGAGAACAGCTGCTGCCCTTGTGGAACACCCTATCCAGGACGGAAGACGTAGCTGACTATACAATGAGAAGTAGAAATGTGACTAAATCTACCACAGATGCAAAAAAGGCTTTGCCCAAGTGACGGCTGCTTTAAGAATAAACAGGGGTTTGCAAGGACCACATTCCAAACAGAGGGACTGACAAATGCAAAAACAGGGGCATGTCAGAGAGCATGGGGTACACACTGCATGTAGTCTAGCCCAACTGGGGCTACAATTCCAATCAGTTCCTCACACATCATCAAAATCCACCCCATGCGCCACTTCAATCAGAGGCCATATAACCCTCTGCCTCTCTGTATCTGGCCAAAGGAGACGGCCCAGTCACCATGGGTTGTGTGCTCCTTCCCACGTCCTCACCTCAATAAACCTGTTCTTTTTGTACTTTTACTTCTCTATTGTGCCAGAAAACTCTAACAGTAACAAGTTGCAACATCACAAAATGACTACATCTCCCTAACCATTACCCAGTTCAAGAAACAGAGCATTGGAGTTCTGAGGTAGTGTCGCAGAAACCACCCCCTAGGCAGTGTATTAGTTACCTAGATAACAGCTCCTGTTACAAAATCCTGTCACTTGGGCCAGGCATGGTGGCTCACACCTGTAATCCCAGCACTCCGGAGGCTGAGGCAGGGGGGTCATTGTGAGTTTGAGACCAGCCTGGGCTACAAAGTAAGCTCAAGGCCAGCCTGAACTGCACAGTGAGACCCTGTGTCAAAAAGACCAAAAAAAAAATCCTGTTACTTTTGTCTCCTAGAAACTGGCTGGTCACTGAGATGCATAGCTGGTCAGTATGATGCATATTGTAAGAACCAATCAAAACAGCCATGTACTCTGTCTCTGTACTTCTCCATCGCAACCAACCCCATAAAAACCTCCGTCCCTGAGCCTTTGGGGCCTGATATTTTGGGAATGACAGTGCCTGACATAAGGATAGAAGAAATAAAAGACAGATGGAAAGGAGACAAGGCATCAGAATCAAATATTGTAATTTTAAGAACTCTGCAACTTCAAGAAGCCAGCCAAAGTTGCCCAGGGTGATCACCACCCCTTTAGCTAGATGTAGGCTCCTTCCTTAACAGAGTCATCACACCCCAAACCCCTCAGGAATACGGAAAGTCCATAAATTGGCTTAATTGAGAATGTAAAGAGCAGAAACCTGACTCTAACATAAAAGAGCTGGTTGAGAGAATTCAAAGTTTAAATTACTTATTAAAAAAACAAAACGACCAGTGTAGTGGCACCAGGAGGATGACCTTGAGTTCAAGGCCAGCCTGAACTACACAGTGAGACCTTGTCTCCACAAGACAAGACAAAACAGAACAAAACAAAACTAGTCCTCATCTATAGAATAGTCTAGACCCCTTCTAGGGGTGGCCACCTTCTCCCAGGGTTTCCATCCTTTCAAAAGAAGCATAAATGTTCCCTATTCCAGGAAATAATGTCTTAATTTCTCTAAGTACCTGTACTTTACTCCTGAGTGCACCCTAAATTTCTCCCTGATAAATCCTTCCCATGCCTGAAGAATCCTGAAAATTCTTTTTCCACAATGGGAGACAGTCAACTTGCAAACTTATTCTACAAAAGAGTGTGTTGGGTTACCCAGCCCCATGACAGCTGATCATGGTGGGCACACCTATGATTTCAGCACTGGGAGGCTGAGGCAGGAGGATCACCAAAATTTCAAGGTCAACCTGGGCTATACAATGAGTTTAAAGCCATCCTGTACTATGCAGTGAGCCCCTGTCTCCCAGGGAGGAAAAAAGGCATTGAGGAGTTGGGTGTGGTGGCACACACCTCACTGTTCAGGAGACTAAGGCAGAAGGACTACAAGTTCAATACCAGCCTGGGTAATTTGGCAAGACCCTGTCTCCAAATAAAAAATAAATAACAAGGGGTAGGGCTGTAGCTCTGGGTCTCATTCCTAAAGTTGCATTTCTTTTTTTAAAAGGGGGTGGAGGGTGAAGTTCTTTCAGGGTGAGCATGGCTAGAAAGAACTGGCTGTGAGGGAGAGGAACAGCAGAGATGTGATGGGTTGGTTGGTTAGAGAACGTTTTACCCTGAAGCCTCCCTGTTCTTGGAAAGGGTACTGAGGAGCAGTTGTGTGCTGGTTCAAACTGAGGATGGGACAAAGTTCCGGCACCCCAGCGGGAGGGCAGAAGCTAAACAAAAGTTTAGTGAACAAGAGTTTGTTTTGATTGACGGGGTAGCGGGAAGAAGTTCATTTTATGAAGCAAAGAATTGGAATTTGGAATCTATGTCTGGCCTTGGGGGCTTGCAAAAACCTTATCTAAATTGTATGGGGAAGCATGTTTCTCTGCCATAAACGATGTTCCAGAACACAAAGGCATGGGGGTGGAGTGGAGTTTTTAACCTTTCCTGTTTTCCAGAATCACAAGGCTCAGGTCAAGTTCCATATTGTCATTACATCTTCTGGTAAACATGTACAAGAATTCCTTTGAGATATCTGCTACAAATAGAACTGTTGGGTCAAAAGATACATGGCTTCACTTTTTGTTTTGTTTTATTTTTTGGTACCGGGGACCAAACTCACGGCCTCTTGCTGCTTATGCCACTGAACTAAATCCTCAGCCATGGCTTCACTTTTACCAGATACCAGATTGTTTTATCAGTTTACTCCTCCAATGGATTAGTTTCAGTTGCACATGGTCACTGATACTAGGGGGTTTTACAGTTTTGCCAATGTGTTGGATGTAAAGTGAGTTTTGCTGCTGAGATTATCCCATCTCACTATGCAACATGGTGTTTCCTTTCCTATAAAGTATTCCCTGCTCCAGTTCAGGGGTTGAGCCCAGCTAATCTCTCCCTCCTTTCCTTCCCTGTTTTGTTTTAAATTCTTTTGCCTCAGCCTTCCAGAGTACTGGTGTGGAACCAGGGCCAGTAGATCCATTTTTCTTTTTTTGTTGTTGTTGTTGTTTTGGTTTTATTGATACAGGGTTTTGCCAGACTGGCTGGCCTAAAACACACTCTGTAGCCCAGGCTGGCCTCAAACTCACAGTGATCCTCCTGCCTCAGCCTCCTGAATGCTGGGATTACAGGCGTGCGCCACCACACCTGGCAAGATTAAAATCTGGGAGAGCCACAACTAAGTATTTTAAAAATGACTTCTGTAGGCCTCTAATGATATTTGAGCCTCATTAGAACCTTCTGAAAGAGCCCTAGATTCCTATTTTTCAGGTGAATTTTTCTAACATTGCTGAGTGCTCTCTTTGGGAAAAATCTGGACAATTTCTCTTTTTTTTTTTTTTTTTTTTTTTTTGTCTTTTTGAGACAGGGTCTCACTATGCAGTTTGGACTGGCCTTGACCTCACTTTGTAGCCCAGGCTGGTCTCGAACTCACAACAATCCTCCTGCCTCAGCCTCCAGAGTGCTGAGTTTACAGGCGTGAGCCACCACGCCCGGCTACAATTTCTCCAGGTTTTTGGGGGCGACAGGTTCCACATCTGGATGAGTTTGACCAGTTATTAAATACTGACTTTTAACTTCTCCAAGCCTATTCCCGCGCTAGGATTAGGGTGTTCTCGCGAGAGTTGATTCCAGCCGATCATGTGACAACCTAAGATGGCGGCGCCCAGCGAGGCCGAGGAGGAGCAGGTAGTTTACCTGGTGGTGAGTGGCATCCCCCCTGGGTTGCGATCGGCTCAGCTAAGAAGCTACTTTAGCCAGTTTCGGGAACAGCGCAGCGGAGGTTTCCTCTGTTTCCACTACCGGCATCGGCCGGAGCGGGTCCCTCCCCAGGCCGGTACCGACTCTGCTCTAACTTCGGCCGACGCTGGCGCTGAGAGTCAAGTTTTCGCCCAGATTGCGGCCACCGATGCCCGCGCCGTTTCCACTGGAGACTCCGTTCTTGTCCAGACCCACACCCGCTGCTGTGTCATCTCGGTTCGGGGATTGGCTCAAGCCCAGAAGTTTCTTCGCATGTATTCCGGCCGCCGGTGGCTGGATTCTCAGGGTACTTGGCTCCCAGGTCGCTGTCACATCCGTAGACTTAGGCTACCCACTGAGACATCAGGTACGAGTTAAATGAGAATGAACGTGAGGCACGGTGAAGATAAGTCAGGCCTCTGGCTACAGCTCTTTTGGAGTTTAGATCATTTCTGGGCAGAGCTTCAGGCCAACGTTGTGTGCTTGTTTAACTCAGGGATTAAAAAAAAAAAGAGAGAGAAAGGCATATTTGGCTAATTTTCCATTTCTCTTCTGAGAACTTTTTCTCGGAGAGGCTGGTTTTGTTTTGTTTTGTTTTGTTTTGTTTTGTTTTTGTAACTGACACAGAAGGAAAAAAGGAAATCAGATTTTCTAACTCTCAACCTAAAGTGAGCAGCAGAGGGACCAGTTTTTCACAGAATGTATTTACGATTGAAAGTGTAGTCTGGGATATGCATGAACCATAGTGGGCAATAAGTGTAACCAGGGAAGTTAGAGAAGATACAGATTTTTTTAAAAGCAAAATGAAGAAAATTAAACTAAAAAAATTTTTTTGAGACAGGATATCACTGTGTGGTTCAGGCTGGCCTTGAACTCACTTATGTAGCTTAGGCTGGCCTCGAACTCACAGAAGTCCTTCTGCCCCAGCCTCCCAGCTGTGGCAAATGCAGACATGCACCACCACATCCAGCTTAGTAAACTGTTTTGAAATGATTATCCATAGCTACAAGAATCAGTAATTACAAGGATGGTGCCAATTCAAGGTTGAATAGGCAGTTGCTAGATAGATGTCCTCATATAAATATTTCTGTGCAAGGTTGTGGTTTTTGCAGAATCATTTTTGATAGTGTTTTTTATCAGTCAGATATGCATAAACTCCCTCCCAGCCTCTATTTTGTTAAGATTTGGCATAAATGACTCCATTTTGATTCTGACAACTCAAATCTCTGAATGTCTTTCTCTCTTGCACTTTGTGTTCCCCTCCCAGGCGATCTTTTTTCTTTGGACAACACCGATTTTCTTGGGAAATCATTTTGATGGAGAAACAGGAAGTACAGTTTATTGAAACAGTAAATACAGAGCCCTCCATTTTTTCATTCAACCAATACTTATGTTGCTAGACCTAGTGTGATGCTAGCTGGTATACAGAGAACAGTTGGACACAGTCTGTGCTCAGAATCCACAGAGAAAAACAGATTAGGAAAAAGGTAATTGTCATAGAGATGTCATTCTAATTGTTCACAACTACTGAGCATGGTCTACATATTGATGAGGTGCTGTTTTGGCCTTTGGTTTTCTTACCTTTGTGTGTGTGTTAGGGTTTGAATGAAAAGCACTGAATGACATCTCCAACCCTTTTTATTTTTAAATTTTGGAACAAAACCTCACTAAGTTGCCCAGGTTGGCCTTGGGTCTTGATCTCTCTGCCTTAGCCTTCTATGTGGCTGAGATTACAGGCATGTACCACCATGACCAGCTACTTCTGATAGGACAAGGTCTCACCGTGCTGCCTAGGCTGAGCCAGTCCTCTGTGTCAGCCACTGCACTGGCCTAAATTATTGCATTTTATTTACTGTACTGAGAAGAAAAGCCAGGGTCTCACACATGCTAAGCACATGCCCTACCACTGAGTTACACCTCTGACCTGTCTCTCACAACAGTCCTACAAAATAAAAACTTATCGTTATTCCCATTTTATAGGAAGTTGAGAGATGCTTCGGTTATGTGACAGTCCCAGATATACGGAGCTAGAAAGCATCAGAGCCACAATACAAACTTAGCCATTCTTTTCCAGAACTGTTTTGTTTTGTTTTGAGACAGGGTCTTGCTATATAGGTCAGGCTGGCTTTGAACTCATTATTGAGTCTAGACTGGCCTTGTGGCAATCCTCCTGCCTCCGCCTCCCAAGTGCTGAGATTATAGGTATATACCACCTCCCCTGTTTTTTGTTTTTTTAGAGTTTTTTTTTTCTGAGATGGAATCCCAGGTGTTTTTCAAGTGTGACTCAAACTCCTGAAGCCAAGTTACCATCCTGCCTTAGCCTCTCAATCAGCTGAGGCTACAAGCACATGCCACTGTGCGCTATTAGAGCCTGTGTTGACAGATGAGGAGGAAGAACCTGACTTTCTAAAGAGCTTGGGAAATGTGACTTTTCATCTGGATATTGAAGAGTAAGAGTTTATAGGAAGGAATAGTGCTCAAGTGCCTTTTACAAAGACAGAAATAAGAAATCTATGAAATTCTGGGCATGGTGACCATACCTGTAATCACAACACTCAGGAGACTAAGGCAGGAGGAACACAGTGAGTTGCAGGTCAGCCTGGACTACATAGTGAGACCTAGTTACAAAAAGCAAAACAAAACAAAAACCCCACAGAAATCTATGAAACTTTCAGGCTATGCTAAATGTACGGTGTGAATGGAATACATGGTATGAGAGCTTGCAGTAGGTGGGGTTGGTGACAGTTGAGAGTTAGCATGGAGCTGAGGATGTGGCTGAGTGATACAGCGTGTGCTGAACATGTGGGGCACACCGTGTTCAATCCCTAGCACTGCCCTCTGCCAAAAAGAGAAAAGTCAGCAGGAGCCAAACTTGGAAGAAAATTGAGGCTCAGCCAAAGTGATGAGAAGTGGCATGAAATTGCTAGGTGGTTCTACCAGGAAAGAAGGAAGGGACTTGGAGAAGTTTGAAAGGGAACTGTATTGGGGTAATGGGTTTATACCTTGACTTATTTCTGGCTCAGTGTTGCTAGAGGCTTTGGGTTTCAAAATGCACACTTCTCTGAGCAAGTACACACCTATTGTCTCTCCACTCCAAAAGGCTGAGGCAAAAAGATCACAAGTTCAAGGCCAGCTTGGGTAACTTAGTGATACCCTGTTTGAAAAACTTAAAGGTGGGCAGTGGCTGGAGATGGAGCTCAGTGTGAAGGCCCTGGGTTCAGTCCCCAGTAACCAAACAAAATCCACTCTTCTCCCTCCTTCCCAAGGTTTGGACTCTTTTCCCTTTAAGACACGGAAGGAGCTTCAGAGTCGGAAGTCTGAGAATGAGGCCTTCACCTTGGCCGACCTAAGGCAGCTGCCGGAGCTGAACCCACCAGTACTGATGCCCAATGGGAATGTGGGGACTCCCCTGCGGGTTTTTTTGGACTTGATCCGGGCCTGCCGCCTTCCCCCTCGAATCATCACCCAGCTGCAGCTCCAGTTCCCTAAGACGGGTTCCTCTCGGTGCTATGGCAATGTGCCCTTCCAGTATGAGGACTCGGAGACTGTGGAGCAGGAAGAGTGTGTGTACACGGCAGAGGGCGAGGAAATACCCCAGGGAACCTGTCTGGTAGATCCACCTGAGGATGAAGAGCTCAGGGAAGAAGGGGAAAAGGAGGAGGAAGAGTCCCACTCAAGTGATGTAAGTAAAGTATGCTGCCCTGGCAGCTTAGAGGCCTCGTCATTAATGACACCACTCTTCCATTATGGTTTTTTTGAGACAGATTCTCACTATGCAGTCCAGGCTGGCCTCGAACTCCTGGTGATCCTCCTGCCTCAGCTTCCAAGTGTTGGGATTATGAGTGTGAACCACCATACCTGGCTCCTTTCATTGTGTCGTATAAGAGTTCTTAACCAGAGGCTGGGGATTTAGCTCAGCAGCATAAGCGCCTGCCTTGCAAGCATGCAGTTGTGAGTTCGATCCCTGCTACCAAAAAAAAAAAAGCCTTAAAAAAAAAAAGAGTTCTTAACCTGGAGTTCTCAGAGGGTTCCAAGGCATGTGAAAACTCCCTGACATTGAATGTAAAACTGTATTTGTACATGGGTATATAGCATTCTTTTAAAGGAGAGGTTCCAGAGTTTTTATTAGGAGATTCTCAAATTGGACTTAACTTTCATTCCCTCAGGAGTGTAAGGATTAAGCTGGGTGTGGTGGTACATGCCTGTAGTCCCAGCATTTGAGAGGTTGAGGTAGGTTCGAGGTCAGCCTGGATTACAGAGTGAGACCTTGTTTAAGCAAACAAACAAAAAGTGAAAGGAGAGTTCCTTTTCATAGATGAAAACATAATGACCAAGAGATATGCAGTAATTTGCCTTAGACCCTCCCAGGAGGTAGAGGTGGAGCTGGGAGGGGAACACAGTCCCCCTTGCTGTTTCCCTCACCTCTGTGCTTCTGTCTCGGGGCTGAGTGATCACCTCTACACGCTGACCTTGAGTGAACGGAATGGATGCCAGCTTCTACTCTAACTTTAATAGCAAAGTAGACATTTCTTGGACTCCTTTCTTTAGATTTGGTTTATTCATCTACAAAGGCACCTGAGATGGGAATTGTTAGGAAACCAGTTTCATTTGATTTTATATATACACTGGGTAAAAAGTAATGCTCCTATGTTTCAAAGCTCCCAGCCCAGTGTTGCTACCATATTTTTGTTTTTGTTTTTGTGTTTTTGAGACAGGGTCTTGCTATGCAGTTTAGGCTTTTTTTTTTTTTTAACTAACTGTGTGACCTCACAGCAATCCTCCTGCCTCAGCCTCTTGAGTACTAGGATCACAAGTGTGTACCTCCATGCCCAGAATGCTACTGCATCTTTAGTGTGGCTCCGTCCTGGCTTTTATGTAGCACTTGTTCCACAGTAGTGATTCCTGTGGCCTCCTGGGGTTTAGCCAGGATGAGGTTCCTGGGTTTCAAGCCAGAAGTAGTCCTAGCATTCCACAAGTCCAGTCAAACACTTGTAAGCCATGGGCTAATATAGGATTCCAGAGACAGTCCCAGACCTGATTCATGTCCTCGGAGGGCCTAAAATCTCTCCAAAGGGAGAGAACCAGTATCTGGAGAGGGCGTTGGTGTAATGAACAGGTTTGCATGCTGCTGTGCTACTGTCTTGGTGTATGATCATGGGCAAATCAGTTTACTCCTCTGAATCTAGGTTCTCTCATCTGGAGAATCAGAAGAGTAATATTTATTTTACTGGGTCATTGGACTGATTAAAGAACTGGAGTTTTAGGAAGGGCCCATGTGTAGCAGTGTGAATTCATTAGCACTGAGAATTCAGACTGGTAAGAGATCTGTGGGCCCAGGTGTGAGGACTTCATGGAGACTGTAGGATGTGCAGGACAGGGAGATTTAAACAAAGGGAGATGAGAGCACATGTTTCAAGCAATGGAAACCTCATGGCCAAAAGCACAGAGCTAAGAGTAAGTCGGACTTGTGGGAAGGAGCAAACTGTGTGGAGAAATGTCAGGGAGATGGAGAGATGGAGAGGTGGGTTGCTCAAGCCTTCAAGGACCAAATCTCTGCTGCTTCTGGAGGAACCTGAAGGGATGGAACAGAGGCCCAGTCATACTAGCCTCCTTGCCGTAAGTCCTTCTGGACAGGAAGTGGACAGGTGGGTCACCTCTCCTACCTGTTCCCAGGATGACGATCGTGGTGAGGAGTGGGAGCGGCATGAGGCACTGCATGAAGATGTGACAGGCCAGGAGCGGACCACTGAGCGGCTCTTTGAGGAGGAGATCGAGTTGAAGTGGGAGAAGGGTGGTTCTGGCCTGGTGTTCTACACTGATGCCCAGTTCTGGCAGGAGGAAGAAGGAGGTAAGGCTGTGGGTCAGCTTGTTGCCACTGTAACAAATGTGTAAGGTAAATCAGCTTCTAGGGAGAGTTTTTTACTTCAGCTCATAATCAGTCTGATCCATTTCTTTTGGGCCTGTGGTGAGGCAGCACATTGTTGGGGGAGAGTACATGGTGCATGAAGCTCATTCACTTCTTCACCAGGACAAAAGGAGAAAAAGACCACAGTTCCACGATCCCCTTCAAGGACACACCCCGATAACCTAAAACCTCCAACTGGTTCCCAACTCTTCAAGTTCTGTCACCACCCAGTAGCCTGCAGCTGGAAACTGCCAAAATTAACACATGGGCTCTGCAGGAATGTTTAAGATCCAAATTACAGCAGGTGGTGAGGGCACCCGTGCAAGGGCGGAGATGATGCCTCTTGCATAAGTACCTGCCTTGCAAGTGCATGATCGTGAGTTCGATCCCCGGTACCAAAAAAAAAGAAAAAGAAAATACAAACAAAACCCCTAGCTTCTAGAATATGTCTAACTAGCTTTAGCTCTCAACAGAACTGAGATCCTTAACTCACTCTCCTGGATGCTTTTGTATCCCTGCAGACTTTGATGAGCAGACATCTGATGACTGGGATGTGGACATGAGTGTGTACTACGACAGAGGTACTGGGCAAGGGGTGGTAGTACTTGGAGGTGTGAATCTGGTGCCCGGGCCCTGAAGTGATTCTGCCAAGCATGCTTAGCTAAGGCTGAGACAGGACCGGTTCCCTTGAGGCAGTCCAGTGTACAGCCAGCCCTTGCTGTTCTCATGGTGTTGATT
The DNA here is from genome assembly GCA_004027455.1 of Hydrochoerus hydrochaeris. Taxonomy (NCBI): domain Eukaryota; kingdom Metazoa; phylum Chordata; class Mammalia; order Rodentia; family Hydrochaeridae; genus Hydrochoerus; species Hydrochoerus hydrochaeris. The sequence continues at coordinate 7,914 of PVLA01007248.1, read as the reverse complement.
CTAGCACCCACAGACACCCAAATCTGCAGGTGCTATACCCCTTCTATAAAATGGCGTAGTACTTGATTGTAACCTACACGGTTCTCCTATAGACTTTATTTATTTATTTATTTTGTCTTTTTAAAATTTTTTAAATTTTCATTTTATTTTATTTTTTTGTCTTTTTGAGATAGGGTTTTGCAGTGCAGTTCAGGCTGGCCTTTGTAGCCCAGGCTGACTGTGAACTCGCAGCAGTCCTCCTGCCTTAGCCTCCCAAGGGCTGGGATTACAGGCATGTGCCACCATGCCCAGCTCCTCCTATGGACTTTAAATCATCTCTTAAAACATCATTTCTAGGTTACTTACAATTATTACAGTGTAATAGGTAAATAATTGTTTTGTTTTTGTTTGAGACAGGGTCTCAGGCTAGCCTAGAACTTGTGATCCTCCGCCCTTGGCTTCCCCAATGCTGGGATTGTAGGCGTGTGCCACCAGTCCCAACCATTGCATTGTTTGGGGAATAATGATGAGGAAATGAAGTCTGTGTGCGTTCAGTAGAGATGCAGTTTTTCTGGGTACTTGCAGTCCATGACTGGTTGAATCCACAGATGTACAACCTATAGACAGAGCCTAGTATTCATCATCTGTAGTTGAGTATGCTGATTGCTGTTTTGGACAGAAGCTCTTTCCGTTTTTGGTGAGGAGGAAGGTCACTGGGCAAGGTGTGCAGGGGGCTTGGGTCTGATGGGCAGGCCCTTGAGGAGTGGGATGCTCAGGAGCTTAGGATCTGGTCAAAAGTTAGTTCAGGAGTCACAAAATAATCTGGGGCTGGGAGAGACCCAGGCTTTAATTTCATCTCTGTCATCTGTGGGGTCTGTGACTTTTCTACACTATAATTTCCTCATCTGTAAGATGGAGAGAGCCATGATTCCTACTCTTGGTAAACTCCTCATCCAGTGATAGAAATAATATAATAGGACACTGTGAAAATGAATCTGTGAGGGGACCCTAGAAACCTGATCCCCTCCCTTATGCTGAGAGAGATTTTCACCACCTGGGCCTTGGTTCCCCAGATGGCGGAGACAAAGATGCCCGAGACTCGGTCCAAATGCGTCTGGAACAGAGGCTCCGTGATGGCCAGGAAGATGGCTCTGTGATTGAACGCCAAGTGGGCTCCTTTGAGCGCTACACTAAGGTGAGTGAGCACTGCGCCCAGCCCACTGATCCTGTCTTTCTTCTTTATCTTCTTTTCTTCTCCTTTTCCCATCCCATCCCATCTTGTCCCATCCCACTTCTTGAGTTGTCCTTTCCCTCTACAGGGCATTGGCCGGAAGGTGATGGAGCGGCAGGGCTGGGCTGAGGGCCAGGGCCTGGGCAGCAGATGCTCGGGGGTACCTGAGGCCCTGGATGGTGATGGCCAGCACCCCAGATGCAAGCGTGGATTGGGGTGAGTGTGGCTGTGGGAGTTTCCAAAAGCCTAAGCCAGGCTTTCCACTGTGTCCTGGTTTCCCTGTTTCACTGCCTTTGAGATAGGTGCTGGGTACTCTGAGAATGAACTTTAAAACAGAATTAGAAGGAAAAAGTGGATCTGATACTTTTTGTCTTAGACTAAACCCCAAGGGATAACAGGGTCATTGATCCCCTAGTCATTACCCCCAGTCTGATTTTGAACTTGATTGTTGTTAGGGAGTCAGTGCTGATAGAATGGAAGTTGTATCTGAAGTCCCTCATTGCTGACAATGGATAGATCAGAGATTAAAGCTTTCCATCTTGTTTTTTTTTTTTTTTTTTTTCCGGGGATTGAATTCAACCTCACACCTGCCAGGCAGGCGCTTAAGTCACTGAGCTAAATCCCCAGCCCTCCATCTTGTTTTTTGTTTGTTTGTTTGTTTTGTTTTGTTTTTTGATGCAGGGTCTCACTAGTCCAAGCTAACTTTGAACTCATGGTGATCCTCCTGCCTCAGCCATAAAGCTTCCTATTTTGGGCTGGGAGTATGGTTCAGTGATACATGGCTTGTCTAGCATCCATAAGGACCTGGGTTCAATCCTCAGCACTGCCAAAAAAACAAAAACCCAACAATCTTTGAGACAAATCAAGTATGAGCAGCTGTTTCCCTGTCCTTTCCCAACCCCTTTACTAGGGTTTCAGAGAAAGTGCACTCTTCATAGACCCCTTTTTTATCCAGGTACCATGGAGAGAAGCTGCAGCCATTTGGGCAACTGAAGAGGCCCCGTGGAACTGGTTTGGGTCTCATCTCCACCATCTATGATGAACCCCTACCCCAGGATCAGGGGGAGTCACTCCTCCGCCGCCAGCCACCCACCAGCATGAAGTTTCGGACAGACACAGCCTTTGTGAGGGGTTCCAGTTTGTCCTCCAGTCAGCCCTCGGAACCTGAGTGAGAGGTGGGATTTCCCTGGCCAGGATCACACACAGCTGCAGGATGGCCAGCCTCTGGCCCATTGCTGAAGCAAAAATGAATCTGGGAGCAGCAATCCGTGCTGGTTATTCATAGCGCTTAGTTCAGAGCCTGCCTATCAGTTCTCTACCTCAAGGATATTTTTACAAACAGCGGACTTCCCTTCCCTTCCTTTCCCTTGGGTATAAGGGCTTGATGATCTTTCTCTAGTCCTGGTTTGGGCTTGCCCTGGACTCCAAAAGCTGGACTGTCTGGGATTAAGTAGCAGTTTTTCTTGGGCATCTGAAGGAGGTCGCTGTAAAAAGCCAGATTGAGGGGAAAAGGATCGGAAGAGGAGAGAATCGGAGCACTGATACGAGAAGATGTGGGGTGGCACCCCACTGCCTCCACGCTCACAGGCTGGGTCCCTGCCGCTGCGAGAGGTGACCGGAAGTCTGCAGCACAGTGACAGAATAAAAACTTTTATAGCAGCGCTCTGCTGTCTTTCGTAACTCGGGCCTATAGGAAGACCTCTGGAATCTCAATTGCGGATGGGGAGTCCACCCAGGACCTGCGCTTCCGCGGAAGGGCAGCTGCGTGTGTACGGTCCGCCGCGTTACGTCCCCAGCGTGGGGGCGGAGCTTCCTTTGCGTGGCCCGTCGTTTCCGACGCCGTCCGGAAGTCGGGAACTGGTCCCATTGGTACCGGGCTATTCTCTCTAACCTGGCTCTTGTTGCCGCTGTTCCGCTTTAGGCGGTCTCCGGCACCGTCCTCAGCCCTATCAAATTGCGACTGTGGCGTTCCTCGCCCTCGATCTTGTCTCCTGTCCAGGCCGCCCGCCTGTTTTCCCACTTGGCTGTCAGCCCCGCACCCGCCCGCATTCTGCCCATGGCGGCGGCCGCTCCGGCCACAGCCTTCGGACAGGCGGTGATCGGGCCTCCTGGCTCAGGAAAGACCACGTACTGCCTGGGCATGAGTGAGTTCCTTCGCGCGCTGGGTCGGCGCGTGGCGGTGGTGAATCTGGACCCGGCTAACGAGGGGCTGCCGTACGAATGCGCAGTGGACGTGAGTGAGCTGGTGGGGCTGAGCGACGTGATGGACGCGCTGCGGCTGGGGCCCAATGGTGGCCTGCTTTACTGCATGGAATACCTGGAAGCCAACCTGGACTGGCTGCGTGCCAAGCTCGACCCCCTCCGCGGACACTACTTCCTCTTTGATTGCCCCGGCCAGGTGGAGCTCTGCACACATCATGGTGCCCTGCGTAACATCTTCTCTCAGATGGCTCAGTGGGACCTCAGGGTGCGTCTCGTGTCGGGCAGGCTGATTTTGCTGATGGAACAAATGAGACAGGGAGGAGGACAGATGCCACGCCCCCATTGCCACACAGCGAGGTAGGGGCTGAGTTGCTTTAAAGTAAGACAGTTATGAGTTTGAATTTTGGCTCTGCCGTTGACTCGCTGTGTGGTCTAGGCAAATAATCTCTTTTGGATTTCGGTTTTCTGGTCTGTAAAACGGATATGTTAGTACGCAATTTGGGATTTTTGAAAAAATGGAAGAGGATATATGGCTAGTGGCAGGGCGATTGTTGTTAAATTGGTAGGCAAAAATAAGTGAAAGTACAGAGGCAGATGCAGGGGACTTGTAGCTATTGTCCATTGGGAGGCTCAGTGCAAGGTACTTTTAAGGAAAAAAAAATGCCTATATGTACCACTTTCCAGTGATGAATGTATTCCTATGTATTGCAAATATGTACAAATAAAAAAAAATCTATCTAAAATGGCCACATCTCCTGGGAGGACATAATGATGACTATTAGTCCACTTTCCAGTGATGAATGTATTCCTATGTATTGAAAATATGTACAAATAAAAAAAAATCTATCTAAAATGGCCACATCTCCTGGGAGGACATGATGATGACTATTAGTACAAAACAGAAGCAGAAAGACAGCATTCTAGAAGGCTTATACTCACTGTGTGTCCTTAAGCCCCAAGTCTGATTATGAAAAATATAAAGGAGCTTAATGGTCCCAGCCTCCTTGGGTCACTCTCACCCTCTCTTCCTAGCTGACCGCTGTCCACCTTGTGGATTCTCACTACTGTACTGACCCAGGCAAGTTCATTTCAGTACTGTGCACCTCCCTGGCTACCATGCTGCATGTGGAGCTGCCCCACGTCAACCTCCTTTCCAAGATGGACCTCATCGAGCACTATGGGAAGCTAGGTAAGAGCTTCTCTTTCCAGCAGGCAAGGAGGAGGGCAGCAACTGGGCTAGAGTGAAGCACAGATCTCAACTGAAGGAAGCTGCCTTTAGGACTGTGCATGGCCTTGTGATAGGTACAAAAGTTCCGAATCCTGTCTTTTTATTTTGTGTGATTCTGTACTAAATACTATTACAGGTTTTGGACACAAGCGACAGATGGTGATATGTGTTATAAAGGAAATAAAGCAAGATGATAGGATAGTGAGTAGCTGGGGGTAAACAATGCTTCAGTGGTCTGAGGCAATGGCATCTGAATGATGGTGAGGAGCCAGCGGAAGGTAGACTGTCCCAGGCAGAGGGTCCAGTAGAGATGAAGGTTTTGTCTTTAGTTCTTCAAGACAGAGTCTCACTATGCAGTTCAGGTTTCCCTTGAACTCACTATGTAGTCCAGGTTGGCCTCAAACTCAGAGTCCTTCTAACTCAGCCTCCCAAGTGCTAGGATTACAGGTGTACACCACCACGCTCAGCAAGGTTTTGTCTTTCTTTGGGTTGCTATAATACAATATTATCAACTGGGCTGGGAGTTCCAAGATCAGGGCACTAGCAGATCCTGGGGTATGGTGACAACCTGCTCCTGGCTTGTACCCAGTTGCTTTAAAGGCCATATCCTCATATGGTAGAGACACTGGAGTCTGGACAGGTATAAAGTAGGGCAAATTGAGGGAGAAGCAGGCTGGTGTGAAGCAGGAGAATTGTCTGATCTCCCAGTGGTCAGAAATGTTTCCCTGCAGAATTGGTGTTCTGCTGTGTGGAGGCATCCATTCCCCAGATACAGTCTCCAGCTGTGAAGGAACCTAAAGAATAACAGCTAGATGGCCAGCATATGAGCAAGAAGGGTTGTTGATAAAGTGACATGAGGGGCTTTGTCCAGGGAAGCTGACCGGCAATCGGGACATGGAGGGACATCGATACCTCAGAGGAACAAACTTAATGCAGGGTCCCTCCACTCACCTTAAGACAGAGCTTACTTTCCTTCTTCTAGTGGGAAATTATTCACAGAATTGAATCATAGTGATTGAGCTGGCGGTAGTGGCCTCCTCACTTTACAGTAAGAAGGAACCGACCCAAAAAGAGAACATCTTTTACCCAAGAGGTCCCATTACTAGGTTGCAATTCAACTTGACCAGCATCTACGGAGTCTTACAGTGTGCAGGGCACTGCAGGTACCAGCTGACTGTGAACTTCCTGAGGCAAGGACTGTGCACGGTTATCAAGCCTGTTTGACATTGTTATTTACTATTATTGCTCAGGCACCTATCTGTATCAGACACTGGAGTTTATGTCATTTAATCCTCACAGGAGACCCATAAGGTGGAGACCTGTCTCTATAGCTTGTAAATGACACAACCAGCAGGGAAAACCAAGTATTCTTAGTAATTTCATGTCCCTGCAGCAACAAATATTTGAAGAAAGGTAAAGGAAGAAAAGAAAAATGGTTCTATTTTTCAGGTGTTATTGTGAGTTTTTTGTTGTTTTCGTCTGTCTCTGTCTGTCTGTCTGTTTGCAGTGCTGGGATTGAACCCAGGGCCTTGTGTATGCTAAGCACTTGCTCTACCAATGAGCACTCCTAGTATGACACCAGCTGCACCTAAAGCCTATTTTCTCTCCTTAGCCTTCAACCTGGACTACTATACAGAAGTCCTGGACCTCTCTTATCTGCTTGACCACCTGGCTTCTGACCCTTTCTTTCGCCATTACCGCCAGCTCAATGAGAAACTGGTACAGCTCATTGAAGACTACAGCCTGGTCTCCTTTATCCCTCTGAACATACAGGTACTGGGTACCAAGAGACCTCTTCTCTTAGTCCTATACTGTGATATTCACCAGCTAAGAGCACAGAAAGCTTTGAGGGCCTAACTGGTCTTAGTCCTGGGCATAACTGTCATCAGGCCCCCTTGTTTTCTGGCTGTGGGACAGTTGGCAGGATTCTAGTAATGAGGGTGGACCAAACTTTTGCCTGTTTATTTTTTTTTATCATTGGGTCCTCAGTATGAAAATGGAGGAGTCAAGAAAGTCATCCACAAGAACCTGGACCAGGACCAGGGACAAATATGTGTTGAATTTGTAAAGCCATTTCCTGTGCCTCCTCCTTATACCCTGCAAAGATTTGGGTAGATACGGGTAAAGGAAACATGGGTACATGTTAGGCTCCTTTCTGCAGTGGGTGGACGTGAGCTAACTTGTATCTTCCCTTTCTGATGCCACTCTTTTCTCTCATAAGTTGGTAGGATGGCGTCTACCATAAGAATAAACCCAGGGGACCAGGTATGTACAGAAAAGCTCAGTGTTCAATGTGAGTGGTTGGTAGTCAGGAAAGATGGGACTTAGCCAGGTCTCTGGGAATGTTTAGAGCTACAAGAGGCTAAGAAAACTCCATGAACAGAGGCGTCACAAGATGGGATCAAGCAGGTATATTTGAAGATTGTGGGCAGGTTCTGTTTCCCTCACCAAATTGTTTCTCCTCCCTGCTCAGGATAAAGACAGCATCCAGCGAGTCCTGCAGGCTGTGGATAAAGCCAACGGCTATTGTTTCGGGGTCCAGGAGCAGCGAAGCCTGGAGGCTATGATGTCAGCCGCAGTAGGAGCTGACTTCCATTTCTCCTCGTATCCTCACTTCCTAACTTCACTCACTCCCGCCACAGCCGGGAGGGTGAGACATGGGGACAGAATGGCCATAGGAGGGGCAGTCACCACCCTTGTGGGTGACTGGTGTCCTGCTGACCAGTGGGGCATGCTGGTAACTGTCTTTTTTTATGTGCCAAGACTGATCCTGTAGAAGGCTGCAGGGTTGGCCGTACTCAGGATGAGGGAGGATACTGACAGAAGAGCAGCAAACACAGAGGCCTGTCTTCTGGGAGAAGGACAAGGGCTTTGGTTTGGTGGTGTGTTGTCTGTGGAGAGAGGAAAGGGAGAGGCTGAGGTGCGGGCAGGCAGCAGTGGGCAGGGCGGAGCTTGAGTGTTGGTCTGAGGAACATGGCTTCAGCTCATGGGCGGTCAGAGGAGCCAGTGTTCAGCCAGTGCTGTTGATGCAGGGTGAATGCATGTGTGTGAGGGGGGTTGGCCTTTTTTACTCCTGGTGCTGAGGATTGAACCCTGGGCTTTGCATATACTGAGCAAGTGATCTACCAATAGGCTACATCCTCAGCCCCCAGCCCTTTTGTAGCTCAGGCTGACCTCAAACTCAAGATGATCCTCTTGCCTCAGCCTCCTGAGTGCTAGAATAACAGGTCTACTTATTGGCCCTCAGCCTCTCCCTTCCTCCCTCCCTCCCTCC